>AYEL01090470.1:0-27916 GCA_000484575.1 Olivierus martensii
AAAGTATTAATAAATTTTATAGTAATTTTTTTTTTTATATTTTTAACTATAAATTGTTAATTTAACCATTCGGAAATAATTATTTTAAATATTAAAATGTATTATAAAAAATTATTTTTGATAATAAATTTATGAAAATGTTAACTTGCTTTTTTAAATATTAATATAATTTTTTTTTTTTTTTTGCTTTTCATTGAAATTAAAATTAGAAATTCATAATGATTAAAGAAAAAAAATTCAAGGGAAATAAATTATACGTTTATTACATCTCATTTACTGTCTTAAAACAAAAGTTCAAGTTGATCAACGTTTAATAAAGCTTGAATGTTTATAAAATAGTACATTTAAATGCAAATTTTATACAGTTTTATATTATAAACAAAGAAAAAAGCTCTATTCTTGATATTACTCTCAATATACAATGTTTAATCAGCTACCATTTTCTTTCATTTAGATTCAATAATCTACGTTAATATATGTTTATTTTAATATTATATAGGCCTATATAAAAGCTTTTTAATATGTAAATACGAAAATAAATGTTATAGTGCTTTTTAAAATTCTTAATGATTTTAAATTATTAATCCATTTATGTAAATTTTCGAAAACACATATTTAACTTAACATATTTTACTTTAATAAATTTAATTCAAATATATTAAAACTACTTTTAAATATAAACAAAAAAATACTTACGTTGAGTGTAGTAAATTAAATTAAAAAAAAAGGAAAAAGTTAAAATTTGCGACCTCTACTGGAAAAATTCGGCAAAAATATAAATTGTTTTTTTTTTTAAATCGTTATGTCATATTGTCTTTATTATTTCATTATATTTTTTGCATTGTAAAATGCTTTGGTTATCTACACCGAGGTTATTCATTTCGTTAACTCCCGAAGATATTTTAAACATTACTAAAATAATTTTTCATCTTCGCTGACTGGTGGCTACGATACGCTTTGTATATATTATATATGTGCAGTGGAATAAACAAAACGCATAAAAAATTTGAATTATCAACAGAACGGCACCCTGGAGAGCAGGTGATACATTGAAACATTTGTTTGGTATTTAGAAGTGTTCCTGTTAGTATTCAAAAACATAGGCTAACAGTAAAATTCTATACTTGGAAATCTGCCATATACGCGTGATACAAACAAATAGAAATTTTAAATTAATTAAATAAATAAACTAGATATTTGTTTATTCTTCAATTTAAATTTCCATTCATTTATCATTAGAAACAATAAATTGTTAATTAGTGAAAAAATAAAAATTTATCAACCATTAAATATGGTTATAAACAACAGAATAATTTTTCAAAAATAATTTCTTTGTTATTATTTCAAATAATAATAATAATAATAACTTTGTTTTAATAATATAGAGTTCTTGTATTTTTTTATTTTTTAACAAGAATTTTTCTTCATTAATTTTTTTAATTAGTATTTAATCTTCTAGATTTCAATCAAAATTCAATTTTATTTAAATTTATAAAAATCGTTATTGGTTAAAATTAATTTAAATAATCAAAAAAAATGTGTTTGGAAACGATTATGGTTATTTTAAATTAATTAATGTTTTCTTATTTAATTGTAAATTATACTACGATGATTTAATTTTAGTTTTTTTTTTAAGTATTTTAGTATTCTTTTTGAAAATTAATTTTTTTTAAATAATTAACGCGCCTTATCTTATTTGTTTAGCTTTCGATTGAGAAGATAGTTGGAATACAAACTGAAAAAGAAAAAAAAAATCGGTTAACACCACAAAATCCTCTTAACATTCTTTATTCTTGAATAATTATTAAGATTAATGCAGAAAATGTTAGGTGTTTATTGAATTTATTAATTAAGTTTGCCCTTGTCAAAGAGTGTCTTATTTAAAAATTTATTTTTATCTTTAATAAATTTAAATTGAGCATTTTTTATTAACACTTTCTGAAAATTGATTTTTTAATAAAAGAAATATGTTTACAGAAAATAAATGTTGAAAATTTTATTGCTATATTTAAATAGGATTTATATAAATATATATTATACATCTAAAGTTACTGCCTATTTAGTAATTCGTTTTAAATAAGATTTTTAGTTTTATTAGATTGAATAATATTTATATTAAGGAGAAAAATATCGGTCGCTATGTTTGAAATTTAATTATTTATTTATTCATTTTATATCGTAATTATAGTTCTTTCAACTAAAGAACTTTCAAGGGCAAATTCGATGATCGACGAGTCTTTTCAGTTAGGATTAACTATAAGCGATACGATGTAAAACGGATCTCAGTAGGGAATTTATCATCACTTTCGATTTGATGTTTGATTTAAATTAGATTAAAATATTTTAATCTTTACTTTATAAATAATAAAATGCCTTTTCTTTCCAGGTGTTGACAATTTAACTGACGTGTTTACCATTTCCAGGTCATCGTCTTGCTGTTTTGCTTTCTTCAGTTACAATTCGTTTAATTGTCGATACAGAAATACAAATAGCGAGTGAAGTTTCGTTGAAGATGTCACTTCGCATAGATTTCTGCCTTCTAAAGTATTTATAAACATTTAAAATAGCATTTCTAACTTGACTGGACAATATTTCTCCTCGCGTACAAACAACTATACTATCCGCCATTACTGCTAAATACTAAAGAACGATCACGTCATTCGTTGTATTTATTTAATTTTAAGCGATTGGAGATTTAATTTAATATTTAATAGTATAATTATGAAATGTAAAGTATTAATTCGACGATTTTTAAACGTTAACAAACATTTCAAATTATTAGCGATGGTTAAAAAATAAACTGCTATTGGATAAATAAAACAGAAACTCGTTATTTTATTGGATGGATTGACGTATGCAATCCATAAGCTCTTTACTATATAAGGCAGATAGTATAAAACACGTTAATAAAAAAAAGTTTAAGCGAAAAGCGAAACTTTCCTAATGTTCAACTGGATTTTTAAAAAAAATACAAGTATAGAATAAAGTGTGTGAAAAATAAATGTACAGTAATCCTACTTAAACATCGATTTTAGTATTAAAGCGAAGCTTAGACACTTTATTCTATACTTGTATTTTTTTTTAAAATCCAGTTGAACATTAGGAAAGTTTCGCTTTTCGCTTAAACTATTTTTTATTAACGTGTTTTATACTATCTGCCTTATGTAGTAAAGAGCTTATGGATTGCATACGTCAATCCATCCAATAAAATAACGAGTTTCTGTTTTATTTATCCAATAGCAGTTTATTTTTTAACCATCGCTAATAATTTGAAATGTTTGTTAACGTTTAAAAATCGTCGAATTAATACTTTACATAGCGAAGCTTAAACAGAATTCAAACTGGGTTTGTGTCGTAATGCGTGCATAATGAGATTTATTCACCAACGCATCACAACTTTTGATGGGACAAACATTTTGACACTTTTATATTAAAATTTTAAGAACATTGTTACATATAACTTTTTTTTTATATTTTTTTAACATCAACTGGACCGCTCGGTTATATTCTGACGTCAACATCTCCACAAATAATTTTCTAGGGGGGAAAAAATCAATTTTTACAGTAATCTGGCTCTAAGTCCGTATCTTGACGTAAATAAATTTCAACTTGAAAAATGTTACAATGATCCTGTAATGTTGACAAGTTGCCCGACTTAATCTAAACGGCTCTTTTGTGTTTACAAAAATGTGTGCTCTCTGGCGAGCCAAACGACAGCCAACTCGTAAAAAGTGATTAATGCATTCTGCAATTTTTTTTTTTAAATAATTTTATTTTAAATATACAGCACGCATGCATTACTTCATTTTCTGCTAGAATTTTCTTTATTAAAACTAAATTTTTAGGTTTATAGTCGCAAAGTATCCTTATCTCGTTATTGAGAAGAGTTTTACCCCAACAAAAGAAATTTTATTTGGACGTTTTTATTGTTTCTTATCGTTAATTGCTACTTTTTTAAATTTAAATTTTGTGAGTTATTTATGTTGGTAATCTGAATCGAATTTAAGTAAGATACTTAATTAGTTTTTTCCTCCCGTGCCTCTCTCTTTTCTTTTATGAGTTTTTCTATAATGAATTTGCATTCACGTCATTAGTGACGTAATAGTTATTTTGGTGGTTTTTAGAATCTTAGTTATTTGTGTTACAGATATATTAAGGATAGTTCATTCACTTCTTTGACATTTATTTTGCTTAAATACTGTGCAAATTTTAACATCCGATCTAATTCTACATATTTAAAATATACTGTAATTGTACATTCTTTTTTGTATTTTATTCGTATTCAAATTTAAGATCAAACATTTAAAATCAATAAATTATTTGATGTTTTCGTATATTTGTTAAAAATTACGCATTCTTAGTTATATATATATATAATATAAAAACGCTAATCAAAATTGTTTTCATGCAATATTTTATGATGTTTAAATTCACTTTTCTGTTAACGTGAGTTTGCATTTATGCAATTTTGAAGTTAGTTTTGCAAGTGGTTTATGTTGTAAGATTATAAAAATTCCTAAAAATTTGAAATCATATCGTTCAGAACAATCTGTTGGAACATTTTGTACATTCTGAAAATTTGTTTTCTCATCATCATCATCATCATCATCAGAGACGGCCCTAAGGTAGTCGGCGCCCTGCTGCAAAGTTCTTTTAGCGCCCCCATATTTTTTTAAATACAATATAATCTTATATGGCGACCCCCATAAGGTGGCGCCCTGATGCTATGCATCACTTGCATCGTGCCTTGGCCCGTCTCTAATCATCATCATCAGCAGCAGCAGCATTTCTTTATAATTCATCCATTGCTGAATATATATGCCTGCTTCTTTTGTTTCTAAATGTTAACTTTGATTTTTATCAATTAATAAATAAAATCAAAAATTTTTATCCACATTTTAATTAAAGAAATTTCTGTAGTTAGAACAGAACATCAGATATATACTCTATGACATAGTATTAGAATTATAGTTAAAATTTATCTTTTCGCAGAAAAAAATACAGTATATTTATAAACAATATTTCGTAAAATATTCTCTCTCAATTTTCTTCTTTCATTAAATCCATGGCTAGATCCTTAAGCTGGATAAGCTACAACTTAGAGTCTTACCCTTCACTAAAACAAGTTAAATGCATTCTTAAATGTTAAACTTAAGTGTCATAATACGCATAAATCCGGCCCTGATTAAGTCTCAGAGAATTTTGCGCTAATCTATTGATTAAACAGTCGATAAAGTTTAGAACTCTTGTTTTCCAATGTTCACATCTATAATAGGTTACGTTATTATAGCTCTCGAGTTTTCTAATTAAAGAACATTAATTAAAACTCTTTTGTTATCGACCATTTTAAAAAAACTGAAACGTAAATAGCAATGAACGAATGTTTCATCAGTAGCTCTAATAACTGTAAGTATTATAAAGGTTCTTTTGTATTTTAATGACGTATTGTTCTAGATATAGCCTCGTATGATGCTATTTCTTTTTTTTTTTTTTCTTCTGCGGATTTGCTGATATACTATAGTGTAAAATACTAAAAATTACCCGAATGTGATAGCAACTTTTGCAAGATTTCATGTAAAGTTTCTTACATGCGTCGTTTTTAATTTTGTAACTGGCAAAAAGCCCTTAAAAATTTTACATCATCACTTTTATAAAAATTCAGTTATATATAGATAGATCTTTTATATAACATAAACTTGCAACATATTGAATAGATAATTTGTTGTTGTTAATTTATAGATATTAATAGATGAGTAGATGCATGATTAAATACTATTAAAAAAGCTGACAAAGCGAATTATTTATTTTGTAGAAACATAAATCCCAGAGAGAGAAAATAATATTATTATTTAACAATTTTACGCTATTAATCCAAAGAAATGTACAGTAATTAAATTGGTCTTTGTTTTATTAATCGGGTTTTTAGTTTCAAAATAGCATTTGGAAGCCATTTTGGATTATATTTATTTTTCTTTTGCTATAATCTATTTCTTTTCTGGATACATGCCAGCGTTAAATACGTCATTTTCTAACAACTGCATGTGGCAATAACAGAATTTGAAAGGATTCAGAGCAAAATTGAATGCTAATGCTTTACTTTTTTTCCCCACCTCATATATAATATTAATGACATGGCAGAATTGATCATTTTTAATCTGAGGATTCAGATTTTTTTTCAATAAAATGAAAAATTTATTACAGAATCTTTTTCCTAAAAATAGATTCAGAACATTTTAATGAATTTTTTCATTGCTAAAAAACTTAATTTCACTTTAGGAAAAAATTTTTTTGAAATTCTGTATTAAGTAGCTTACAATGCTTAATTTTGATTCAATTCCGGCGATTAATCTCGACTTAAATCTTGATTAAATCTTAGTCCTATATAAATCGTACTGTTTAGTAACTCGATACTGCATTTCTGTTGACAGATGTCATTTGTCATTTTCTAAATGACTCCTTGTTATTTTAGTAGTATTAAACTTTCACAACATAACGAGACAATCCTTAATTTTCTCTGTAAGGATTCCAATAGTGTGCTCCTCATTGGCAAAACCCATCAATCCCATTTATTTCTAACCCAGTAATTTTATGACCTTAGTTTACTTAACTTGAACATAAAGCACGATCAGAAAAGATAAGCTTTCGCCTTGTAGATGTTGATACAATCCATCAAGTGATGTCAGCAAATTCTCTACGCAACTAAAGTGACGCAAGTTATTTTAGAAATTTTTTTTAACAAGTGTAAAAACTAATGCGGGTCAAAACACCCCCGGTCACCAAGAAATAACATTATGATTATATTTTTAAAAAAGATCTATAAATCAGACGATAGGACTTAACCTCGGTATAAGAATTGCACCCGGGTTTAGGAATGAAGGAACCCTCACCTGCCTCCAGGACCATGGAACGTAGCCAAAGGCCACACAGGCCCGAAAGACACAACAAAGAGGGGAAGCCAGGACATCAATGCCCTGTTGCAAGAACACTGGCAAAATGCCATTTGGTCCCTCCAACTTAAAAGGCTTAAAGACGCTTATAGCCCATTTAATATTAGATTGATTAATCATCCCCTTCACAAGATCCCAATCCTCCCGTGAGGCATGGTAAGTATGACCATCAAGGTCAGATTGCATCCGCAAGTAGGATGAATCCTCAATCAAGGTAGACCCAGGAAAGTGTACCTGAAAAAGTTCCTTTAAAGAGTCCCTGCAAGTACTGGTCATACTGCCATCAGGCAACTTAAGAGAACCAACCCTGCAAAAGTCCCCATAAGACATTATCTTCACAAGTCTGGATACCTCAGGTATATTCTCAATTCCCTGACAGTACCGTTTCCAAGAAGACCTTTTAGCCTTTCTAATGGCCTTATTATAACCAGTGAGAGCGCTCCTATACGCGTCCCATTCACCAGTCCTTTTAGCTTTATTAAAAAGTTGCCTAACATTACGCCCAGCTGTTCATTCCACCAAGGAACTTGCCTTGATGAGCGAGCAGTCCTGACAGGACAATTTTGGTGAGGATAAGAGGATTGCCTGTTGAATCTGGTCAAAAGTCATCTCTAAAGTCGCCTTGATGAGCGAGCAGTCCTGACAGGACAATTTTGATGGTAGGATCGATGAGCGAGCAGTCCTGACAGGACAATTTTGATGGTAGGATAAGAGAGCTGTTGAATCTGGTCAACAGTCATCTCTAAATCCACCACCGAGCAAACAGTCTCCTAAATCCATACCAAGCAAAATCTGCTCTGTACACCTCTCAAGTTAAATTTAAGGTCTTCTCTAAAGGAAGCCCAATTAGTCTCCTCAGGTTGAATTTGAGGTCTTCTCTAAAGGAAGTCCAATTAGTCCTCCTGCTTCCAAGTTAAATTTAAGGTCTTTTCTAAAGGAAGCCCAATTAGTCCTCCGAGGGTCTCTATATGTAACCTGACTAGGTGCCATACCCTGTAAATTAAAGCAAATATATCTGTGATCCGACAAAGAAGGATCGCCAGATACATGCCAATTTTCAATTAGTTCAGAAAAATACTGAGTCCCTAATGTTAGGTCAATGACTTCCCTCCTGTTAACTACAGCAAAGGTAGGCTCATTACCCCTATTTAAAATAAAAAGGTTAGTACCCATCAGAAACTCCAATAGGTGCTCCCCCGTACGGTTGATGTCGTTGCTACCCCAAACAAGATGATGAGAGTTAGCATCGACACCAACCAATAAATCAAAATGATTCTTTTGACAAAATTCCACCAAGGACCCAAACTCAGGCGTTGGTGGAAGTTCATCTTTATCATAAGGGAAATAAGCAGAGGAAACAATAAATTCCCTACTAGCACCCCCCTCATCTAGCTTCACCCGTACAGAAGTAAGATCCCTTGAACAGTAATCCCAGACGGGTGAAACATGTATGTTATTCTTAATGAATACACAAGTCCGAGGACCATTATCAGAAGTACAAGTAGTAAAAGAAAACAACTTACCTTCCTTACAGGGAAGCCCCCGTATTCGGCCCTTATAATGCCATGGCTCTTGAATAAGAGCAAGGTCATAGCAGCCACCCACGAGCAGCCGACCCAAAAGGGCAGAAGCAGCCCGGGAGTGCTGGAGGTTGATCTGAACCAACCTCAGGCCCATGACACTACAGGTACCTAAGGTGGGCAAAGTTCCATGCCCTCCCCCGATGATTGGGCGTCAGAAGGACCAGTGGTACCCCCGGAAGCCCCATCCTTATCAGAGAGCCCGACCAGTTCATGACCTTTTTCAGGTGCAATCACCGAAGCTATCGGTCTCCCAGACTTGGAATTGGGATCCGAAAGTACCTTAAAGGTCCCTTGATCGATCCCAGAGTAAGCCTTAAAATTGGCCGCCTTGATGGTCTTTGCCGAAGCAAGATCAACCATCAGGATTAAGCGCTGTCCCTTAGCGTCCCTACTTCGACCTAAGACCCTCCAGTTTTCAACCCTGAATCCCGGATTAAATACCTTCAGTCGAGCAAGGAGTTGGCGCACATCCTGCGTACGAGTGTCCGCAGTACGATAAGCCATCTTGACAGGTTTGGGAAGGTTCATCGCAGGAGTTACCCTTAAACGAATCCCCTGCCCAAGAGCACACCCATCCAAAAGCCGGGTAAGCCATTGACAGGTGAACTCATTTGCACAAGTGTAAATGAGTGCACCATTGTCTAAAATATAACCCCTAAGCAGTGGCAAGGCCCCCCCAGAAGGGATTCCATCCACACCACTAAGGATCTTGTCCAAGATGAGATCCACATCTGCAGACACCATCTTGGAGTCAGGATAGCCCTCCTTAATGATGGCCAACCGAAGAGAAGCCACAGCCTCCGAATAAGATCCGGGCTGAAAGCCCTGTGATCTCTTAGTAGGTCTAACCTCCTCAGAAGAGGGGGTAGACAGTACAGATCTGGTTCTCTTACCAGCACCAGGGGTACCAACAGGAGAATCAGATGAAAAAGCTAATTGGGAGGTGCTACCTGGTAACTGAGAGCCACTGACGGCAGCAACTTCCCTATTAGCCCTCCTTCGCTTTCTTCTAGCCGCTCCAGACAAACGTGTCCTTCGCGGACTAGATGTACTCCCGGAGGCAACATTAACATTAGTAGACTGCCCGACCTCCCCACCACCCTGAGGCACACTAGTGACCTCAGCGCCCTCAGACGAGGTGCCAGGATCACCACCCCCATGATGGGGAGGAGGAGCAGCCTCCCCAGAAGAAATAATATCAGTAATTTTGTCATCCATATGGCAAAATTCAAACTGGGGGAAACATAAAAAGTCACCGCCCGGTTATCCCCCAATACGGGCGGAAGGCTAACTATGACAGAGTTTCCCCAGGTGCCCTGAAGGGATCGTTAACGACACTACATCTTTTACTACCCAAGTGCCACTCAACTTTCAGCACGATACCTTACACCTTAGTTTGGGTAGGGCGTCCTCTTAGTCTGGCCCCTTACCTCCGACCTATCCGGCATGGGAGACCCTACCAGTAGCAAAGCTACCGCCGGTATAGCTCTCAGGATCCTTGGAACATGCAAGCTCACTCACCACGACAAGGTGGAAACGCCATCGAGGGAGTAGGTACATACATACTTTCTTTTATATTTTTTAACTGTTTATATTTTATAACTTTTTGTTAACATGTTTATTGGATGCAATCTGTTAAATATAATTTTGTAATAAGGTTTGCTAATCTGGAAATAAAACTGGTTTCCATATTAATTTTGTAACAAGGTTTGTTAATCTGGAAATAAAATTGGTTTCCAAATAGCGTTATATTTATGCGTTTTAATCTGGAAATAAAATTGGTTTCAAAAAAAGTTATATTTATGCGTTCCGTTTGTTGAGACAATAGCGTATCGAGTACCGAAGCCCCTCCCCTTTTTCGTTATATTTGTACGTTCCGTTTATTGAGACAATAACATATCAAGTATCAAAGCCCCTCCCCCTTTTTTGTAACTGTGGCCCTACATATCTCTAGTAAGCACGGATATGGCCCTCAGGTTCATTATAATTGGACAGCCATGCTATATATAGTACTATACACTGCATATACAGTACTGTAATTATTTATAAGTAATGTAATACAAATTAAATAAGGTGTCTGTAAACACCAAAACACACATAAACCAAGAATAAAAATGTTGGGAAGAAAGGTTTGCAGGAACCTAACTCTATATTTCCCATAAGCACAATGATTCACTATTCGCTAATTCAGTATTCGTGAAGAATTTATAGAATGTAACTACCATGAATAGCGAGAATCGACTTTATATTCAAAATTGGTACTTCATAAATAAGACTAGAAATGTATATATCGATGTTTTTAGTAAATAAACACAGCAACCACTATTGTACTGTACATAACTTCAATTAATATTAAATGGAAATATTGCAATCTCCAATATTTTTAACTGATAATTTGTGTAATTTCTGATAGTTCTGATCATATAGCAAATATGAAATGATTATTTTACAGAAAATTTTGGACATAAGATTTGTGTTCCTGACAGTCATATATGCACTAAGTTGGCTTTCATTCCCATCATTAAATATTTTTGTTGATATTTGGAAATGACAAAAAAATTTTAATATTTCTTTGATATCTTCTGCCAATCAAACATTTCAATAAAATCATACTATATAGAAGCAGGAATGGACGCAATGCAACACTATCGTGTCCTGCTCTCTATCCAGTTTTCATTTCTTATTATGTCAAACACTTCAATATTTTAAGTCTAGAATTTTGTCTAAATGTCAATATTTATTCTAATAGTGAACTGGATTTGGAAAATTTTTAAGCTTATAAAAGATAATTGTATAAAGAATAGATAAAAGAAACTATCAATTAAAAAACAAAAAACAGTTCAGCAATAGGTAGAAAAACACTGATACACGAAGAATATTTCTGCCTAGTGCAGAACAGATATTTGTCTTTTAATAGATAGTTTCTTTTATAATCATAAAAATTTTCCAGATCCAGTTTACTATTAGAATAAATATTGATATTTAGACAAAATTCTAGACTTAAATTATTGAAGTGTTTGACATAACAAGAAATGAAAATTTTATAACTCAAAAATAAATTTATCACACCCCAAAATCAAAATAAGATTACTAAAATATAATACAATAGAAATCAGAATCAATAAAATTCAATCAAAAATTGTCCAGATTCTACAAATACAATCCATTCACATTTTCTATCTTTAGAATGGAATTTAAAAAGAAATTTCAGCAGTCGGAAAATTTAGGACCCATCATTGGAGGCACAGATTTTTACCCAATAAATGCAAAAAAACATTCCACAATAGCTGCACTTTATAACTTGGAATTGAATTTTTTTTAATTGTTTTTTTTTTTATCGTTTTTTGTTCCACTTCCTTGATGTGTTGATGCTTTGACAGATTTAAACAGGTTAATGTTGAATAAATATTATTTATTCTTTAAAATGAGGAATTGTATATTTCTTGAAAACCAGAACTTTAAAAGGATAAAACTAAAGAAAACACAATGTAAAAACAAAGATGGAATTTTTAAATTGTTATGCTCCACTGTCCCTTCTCAGGACAGAGCAAGTCTTCTTGACTCTACTGCCCCCTCAGCAGGGATAAACATTAAAAACTCAATTTCATAAATTAATTTTTGTTAATTAGGAAAAAAGTTAATTATAAATCTGCATTATTTTCTTTTGTCATCATGTTAAAGATTGTCATCTGTTTCAATCATTCCTGCCCAAAATGTGTTTGTGTGATAACCCTGTAATAAAGGTTTCCCAAACCTCTGTTCATAAGATATTTTATACTTATTTTTGACTGTAGAATATACCTGTTCCATTGCTTTATGGATATTCCTGTTTGTGCCATTGCTTTATTGATATTCCTGTATATTAATATGATTTATAAATTGTTTTGTAATTTCCAGACAATTATATTAGCAACTTTAAAGTTAAACATTCTATTAGACTAAATTCAAATTGTTCTATAATAAGAACTCAAAAAATAATAGTGGCCACAGCCCAAAAGTGCTCTTGTTGTTTGTGATTTATATAATTACAATAAGCAAAGAGATAGAGTGGATAAAGGAACAAGATAACAAACATGGGTATAAGAAAAGAATAATTAACAAACTGATAAAAGAACATACCAAAACTAAGTCTAAAAAAGATAACAATCAAAATAACAAAGAAAGAAAAATTTATGTGATGGATATCAACTCAATAGCTTTAAGATACAAAAGTAAAGTTGAAAATATTCCGGCCAGAGAATAATATTTAACAGAACGAATGCACTTTTTAATCTAATAAGAAATGATAAAGATAAAATTAATGTAAGAGAATGTCCAGGTGTTTACCAAATACCCTTCTATGATAAGGATAATAATATGGAAGGTAATTACATAGGTTACACATCAAGATCTATTAAGAAACGTTTACCTGAGCACAAAAATGATTTATTAAATAAAACCGCTAATACGACCTTAGCACAAAGAGCTTTAATAACAGATTTAGATGTAAAGTGACAAGACACTAAATTACTGCGTAAGGAACAAAACCCGAAAAGAGGAAAGATTGCCGAAATTATATCTATTTTTAACAACCGTAATAGGAGTAATAAAACAATTAACAAACTAGATTCAACTACAATAAACAACGCATGGAAGTCATGTTCAAAAAGAAGAAAAAAAACTAAGCAGTGATAGATTTTTATTAGTATTATGTAACCATTTACGATGGTTTTATTGCTTTTAAAAAGTATAGCATACAGTAATGTTGAATAAATATTATTTATTCTTTAAAATGAGGAATTGTATATTTCTTGAAAACCAGAACTTTAAAAGGATAAAACTAAAGAAAACACAATGTAAAAACAAAGATGGAATTTTTAAATTGTTATGCTCCACTGTCCCTTCTCAGGACAGAGCAAGTCTTCTTGACTCTACTGCCCCCTCAGCAGGGATAAACATTAAAAACTCAATTTCATAAATTAATTTTTGTTAATTAGGAAAAAAGTTAATTATAAATCTGCATTATTTTCTTTTGTCATCATGTTAAAGATTGTCATCTGTTTCAATCATTCCTGCCCAAAATGTGTTTGTGTGATAACCCTGTAATAAAGGTTTCCCAAACCTCTGTTCATAAGATATTTTATATTTATTTTTGACTGTAGAATATACCTGTTCCATTGCTTTATGGATATTCCTGTTTGTGCCATTGCTTTATTGATATTCCTGTATATTAATATGATTTATAAATTGTTTTGTAATTTCCAGACAATTATATTAGCAACTTTAAAGTTAAACATTCTATTAGACTAAATTCAAATTGTTCTATAATAAGAACTCAAAAAATAATAGTGGCCACAGCCCAAAAGTGCTCTTGTTGTTTGTGATTTATATAATTACAATAAGCAAAGAGATAGAGTGGATAAAGGAACAAGATAACAAACATGGGTATAAGAAAAGAATAATTAACAAACTGATAAAAGAACATACCAAAACTAAGTCTAAAAAAGATAACAATCAAAATAACAAAGAAAGAAAAATTTATGTGATGGATATCAACTCAATAGCTTTAAGATACAAAAGTAAAGTTGAAAATATTCCGGCCAGAGAATAATATTTAACAGAACGAATGCACTTTTTAATCTAATAAGAAATGATAAAGATAAAATTAATGTAAGAGAATGTCCAGGTGTTTACCAAATACCCTTCTATGATAAGGATAATAATATGGAAGGTAATTACATAGGTTACACATCAAGATCTATTAAGAAACGTTTACCTGAGCACAAAAATGATTTATTAAATAAAACCGCTAATACGACCTTAGCACAAAGAGCTTTAATAACAGATTTAGATGTAAAGTGACAAGACACTAAATTACTGCGTAAGGAACAAAACCCGAAAAGAGGAAAGATTGCCGAAACTATATCTATTTTTAACAACCATGATAGGAGTAATAAAACAATTAACAAACTAGATTCAACTACAATAAACAATGCATGGAAGTCATGTTCAAAAAGAAGAAAAAAAACTAAGCAGTGATAGATTTTTATTAGTATTATGTAACCATTTACGATGGTTTTATAATTTCTGTGTTATTAATATAATATATTTATTATTTTTATATAAAAATTGTAAATAAGTTAAAACTGTAATATTTAATCCGTTTTGAAAAACTGTGTAAAGAGTGGTTGCTATAGCGACAATGTTTATAATATTCAAAAAACCAAAGGCGTTCTATGGAATTTCTGTTACAGTCCGGAATTCTTGATATAGCTGATGAGGATTATAATTTAATCAAAAGCACTTCTAGCATATTGTAAAATATTTAATATTAAAGTATATATATTGTTTCCTGCCTTAGAGCTGTTTGATATTTATTTAATTACAATAAAATCTGTTCAAAAAATAAACAATTAATTCTGAATAAATTTTGAGGTAAGACTTTTATAGATTACAAGCAGTATAATATATAGAAATAACTGAAAATACTACATCATAAAATATTTTTTTTATCATTTATGCAATGCAATGTTCTTCAGCATCCAAACAAAATTGAATACACACTCCTTTCTAATAATTGTTCTGGCTATTTGTTATCTATTAAACCAGTGGTTCTCATTTTTTTTTCTGTTAACACATTTTAATATTTTAAAATTTGGCTGCACACGTAAATATTTTAAATAATAATTTAGATTTGACAATGAATTTTTATTAACAGATTATTGTATTTATTCTTATTTATTACATTCAGATTACAGTCATATCTATACATGAGATCATTAAATGGCAGGTCTTATTAAGTTATAGTGCCATCTGCAGATTTTATGTTTTTTGAGAAATTTTAATTTTTATTTCTTAATTTTTAAATTGTGACTAACAACAAAAAATTTTGGCTGTCGCAGAAATTTGAGGGCTAGATTTTTCTAACGATACCCTATTTATAGGAATCGGTACAGTGGTTCGACTGCAAAAGGGATAGTCAACAATGTTTCACTATTAATATTCATACAATTACATATATATAATTGTTATACATGCATACAATTCATTCTTAATTTTTCGTGGCACACTAGGGTGTTGCAGAACAGTGGTTGAGAATCACTATGTTTAACTATTAGATGCAGAGTATGGATGATATATTTATGTTATTTGACTAAAAAACCGCTTAAACTCCTATCATAATAAGATTAATACACATAGCACTAACAGCAGTTGAGATAAGAAAACATAATTTTAATCATTTAACATAACGTAACTAACGTTTTTGGCCTTCAAAGCCATCATCAGGGTTACATACACAGTACAAACTGGAAAAAGATTCTAGAATAGATACGTTCATTTAAAGAACATTGGTTGTTCGAACAATAGAATGATTAGTAAAGGCAATTTTAAAAAATATTACGTTAAAGTACATATCGAATAAATTAAGATAACAATAAGATATATAATTATCGTGTAGTAAAATAATAATAAAAAACAAGTAAATAAAAGGCCACTAATTCTGTACAATAAACTAAGAAATGATAAACAACCGTTAGAGAGGACCGAAAAATCTGGAGTGTATGAAATCCCGGTAATCAATGTAGAGGATGGACAGTGTTCAAAATATATAGGTGTAACGACAAGGACGTTAGAGTGACATCTAAATGAAAACAAGAAGGATATACACAAAGGAAAACTAACCACCACGCTAGCAATAGAAGCCTTTGACAAAGATCTAGATATTAAATGGGATAGCGCTAAAGTGGTAAGACAAGTGGATAACGATAAGTATAAGTTTCTAACAGAATCTCTAGAAATACTACGAAGACAAGATAAGGAGTGTTTAATAAAAGAAAGAGCTGTAGGAATATCGAAAACCTGGGAATATATCGTAAAGAAATAGTTCTTTTGTAACATCAAGCACAAGTTGATTAGCATTCTAACACTTGAATAATGTAGCCGTTAAGATCTAAAAATATTTTCGGACCTTTTGAATTATACATGTTTATTTATCCATTTATTATTTTACTACACGATAATTATATATCTTATTGTTATCTTAATTTATTCGATATGTACTTTAATGTAATATTTTTTAAAATTGCCTTTACTAATCATTCTATTGTTCGAACAACCAATGTTCTTTAAATGAACGTATCTATTCTAGAATCTTTTTCCAGTTTGTACTGTGTATGTAACCTTATGATGGCTTTGAAGGCTGAAAATGTTAGTTACGTTACATTAAATGATTAAAATTATATTTTCTTATCTCAACTGCTGTTAGTGCTGTGTGTATTAATCTTATTATGATATATTTATTTTTTTTATCTATGTTATAGTTTTGCATTAATTATAATATAACAGCATTTGTAATTGTTTTACTTGTTTTTACTGAAGATGGCTTTCTTAAGCTGTGAAAGATGTTTAGGAAATAAATATATCTGTCTTTTGCGTGAACTTGTGCTGTTATATTGCAATTATTCTATAAGAAGCGAAAAGTATTTTGAACTTTATTTTAATTAAAAGTTTTGCATTATATATGTAAGAATATTCCTTGAGAATTATGTTAATATGCATTATTTGTTTTTAATTATTAAAAAAACTATAAATTTTAACAAAAATCATTAGAAAATAATAAAGGAACCATAATATGCAAAAAATCCTTATGAAGATGTAAGAATACAAATATGTATGTGAATAATATAAGATATATTGGAATTGCATACAATAAATATGTGCATGGTATTTACTGTTAAAACAAATTTTTTAAAATAAACATAAATCTTAACTGCTTCTTTAAGGAGATAAAAAAAAAGGATATAAGATTATAGATAATGATAGGTAAGAAAAATAAAAGCAAAGCAAATGTTTGTAATTTGACATAACTTTATGGCAATTAATTTAATACCATAGGAATAATCAAATATGTTTTCAGAAGACATACAAAGTGATCCACATCAAAGTAACACTAAACATTATCATGCTGTGAATTCCTGGGAGTCTATGTGACTCTTAACAAAAATTGTCTCTCTAGACAAACTATTTGACATCAGTGAGCAAACATTGCTTTGGATTGGTTTTTCCACTAAAGAGACAATTTCGTCATTCAAAGTCAATGTTTCAGTACTTTTAAAGAGACTATTTAGTCAGAGAACTTTTTGTCTCAAAAATTGTCTCTGCAGAGTGATAGCTTTACCTATCTCTCAGACAAGACAATCAATATTTAGATGTTTTGAAAGAAAAAATAATACGTAATTTCATTTGGAATAGAATGTTTAAAGGCCATTAAAATACTTGGAAGGCTTTGGATTATCTATTTCTTTTTCTTTTTCTTTTTTTTTTTATGTAAGCTATTATTCATCATTTAGGACATTACTGCATATTACCATTTTCTAAATATCTTTGAATAATAAATGAAAATTCAAACAGAATTCTATGCATTAAATGTATATTTATTTGTTATCTTATTTTTCTAATTTAATATTAGTATTTAAAATTTGTTAATAATTTTGTTATCGATGATTTAAAATATTTTATGTTTAATTAAGTAAAATTTTACTTTGACTGCTGCCAGTTGTCAATGTAAATTAATGTTGTGTTCATAATAAATACAAATGCTTTTATATGCTGAAATGTCCCTGTTTTTGTTAATATTCGTAATTATAAATAACAACTAACAGAATCAATTAAAGATATAAAAAGTAACACACACAATCTAAATGACTAAGTGAATGACAGCATTCAAAGTAAAATCTTACCTCAGTGGCATTATTTTTGACTACAAACACTGGTATTATTGCTTTAAATACAAATATTTGTTACTTTTATCTTTTGTTTTCGGTGAATGTTTCTTTTAATTTAATAAAACGTCATATTAATATCAAATGTTTGTTGTGCATTCATTCAATCAGTCATTCTATATTTCTCACTATGACTGCTTCGATACATTTGCTATCATAAGCTATTCTCCAAAATACAGTAGCTTATTTCTCCAATTCACTTATCAAAGCTTATATTTGTTGCATGGTGTAATTATATAAATAATCACATCTGTTTACCACCATTTTCTACGAATATTGAGTTTGCGCAGTGCTGGTGAAATGCAATGTAATGAGTAGTTTCATTTGGAATGAGATTGACATTGTTGTGTATATGCGTATTCTAAGCATGATGAGAAAATGATGACATTTTTAAGAGAGAATGACTGGAGCATTGCTTAAAACATAATAATCTCTCTACTGTCTTTGTGGAAAGATTCTCTATTTCCACAGAGACAATTTTTTGTCTCTGTGGAGAAACTAGACCAGGAGGATCTCTGTGGAGCATAGACCCACTGGTTTGCTAAAAAGATATTAGGTGCACTATAAATAATTGTCACTACAATGTCATGTCATAATAGTCTTTACTTGTATTATATTTGATGGAAATGTCTATTGAACCGTGACTTTTTGACATAGGCTTATATAGGCCTGCTGAATGAATGTATGTTTACTTAGTTGAATGTTGTCACCTCCTATATCCTACTAATGTACATCATATTTCTTTAAAGAAGCAGCTAAAACTATACCTAAAAAGTTTTGCTTGTTTTTGACTGTAGATTACCATGCAATTATTTATTATTTGCAATACCAATATAGCCTGTATACTTATAAAAGAAAATATTGTAAACAGATAATGAATCCTTATTTGATATTAAAGTATTTGATTTATCTTTTTTGTATTTCCAATTAATAGAATCAGGAATTTTCAACTAAATGAATCATCGATTTTATATTCTGTAATTTCTAGGTTCAGAAATTATTAAGGTAAAACCAAAAAATTCTCAACAAACTTCAACTGCTATCTGAATGCCATCATAGTTAAATGATATTGTAAAGCTGATCTCAGTAAATAGGTGAGAAATTTGATATTGATGTATTTGTGCACCATCAGCACTAAGATCATAAACAGTGGTATATGCATGTGCACCCTTTTGGTAGTGAAAATGTTAAATATTTATGTTGTTCAATTGACTTCTATGATAAAGTGACTTTTGATTTACTTTATTTTTGGGGATTTATTATTTAGAGGATTTGCAGAAATTGGTTGAGTGTATATACTTAAAATAACTAAATTTAAATAAAAGTTACTTTTATTGATATTTAAAAAAAAAATACAAGTTTCATTGAGACTGAATTCAGATTATTTGCATCAAAATCAACTATGCTGTTGATATAGCTATTTGATTGTTAAAATTTCTAACAGACTTATAGTAATTAAAGGAAATATTGAAAATTGCAAACTAAGAATTTATTAAAAAAATTGGTTGACTGTCTACACCAGTGGTTCCCAACAAGGTTGGTACTGCCCACTGGTGGGTGTTGAAGAGATCTAAGAGGGCTTTTTTGGTCCAAGGCAAATTTAGGGGGTGTTGAGGATCAACTGCTGCCCTCCTGGGCAATATTCACAAGAATGCACTGAAAAGTTTGATTAATACTAAAAATCATCGAATGATGTTTCAACAAATAATTCTAAATGTCTCTTAAGCAAGATCAATCCGTATTAAGAGAATATTAGTATATTATAGCTTTGTTCCTAATATCTTTTTGATTAATACACGAATGAGTCACAGCATGCTCAATGCACTACACAGAGCACCACAGTGTGTCTATATGTTCCGACTCGATTAACAAAGCTTATATTTACAAGTTTGCACAGATCACGACAGGTTTAAAATGGACGACACCAGTCGATTCGATTGGTGTCACCTGCAGTGGTGTTATGTTTTCCCGATGGTATCAGGTTTCACAGGGCTATGACCCATTTTTTTATTAAAAAATATTTTAACTATTTTTTAATTTACATATTCTGATTGAATTAGATTTTATTTCTGACAATTCTCTACTCTACAATGCAAAAACATCATTTTTCTATGTTATATTGTTTTTTTATAATGTAACAGTTACATTATTGATTTCAAGAACGGGAGTCGGTGTGTTTTTTCTGAAAAGGAGGCAGTGAGTAATTTTTTCGAAAGGGGGCGGTAGGCCAAAAAAGGTTGGGAACCTTTGGTCTACACTTAAAATGATATCAGACGAATCAACTCATGGATCATCACCATTCTGCAAAATTTCATCCAAATCAGTGAGTCATAGTTGACCAGATTCTCTCATAAATGTATATTTATATAGTATAAAATACTTTTGGGCTTTAATACATTATAAATGTATGTAAGTGAAACAATTGAAAACATGAGTTTTAAAGAACAATAATTAATTAAAGTTAAATATCAATTTAGATTGCAGTTTAAAATAATGATGATGTAATTAAATTTCATATAAAATGTATTTAATAATAATACAAATTACTATATAAAAAAAATAGAAATTAACTAATAAATAATGAATGCTTCTTTATGTATCTTTTATCTTTAGCCAAGAAATTGATACAATAGGTCTCTGACTTATACTAATAATTCATCCAAAAAATTTCTACATAAGTTGAAAACTGCATAAATCTAATAATGCTTAAATTCAATATGCACAGTAGCAAACAGAATGGACAAATGAAATTTTATAAATATGCTTTAAGCTTTGATAAGAAAATTTAAGGCCATATATGATATTTTTGCAAAAAAAAAGTTGTTTAATGAATTTTTCATTTTATGGAAATTCAATAAAAATAAATAGACAAGCATCTGTGTATCTCTGAAACCACAAGTCAAAATCATGTAAGTTGGAGACTTATTTTAGTTATATGTAGCATACAATTACAGCCCTTTATCAATTGCAAAGATATCATATCTAAATATTACTGTATATTATCTTTAATTCTTTAATATTTTAATTTTTTTAACATATTCAACAATGAGATTTATTTCAGGACTTTTTTTATAAGTAGTGATTAACATTGATATTTTGATAAAATTTGATAGAAATACTACTGCTTCTGCTTATTTTTAATAAATTCATAATTTTGCTTAAAATTTAATATTTCAACTTCTTTGAATTCTTACAATTTCCATATAAAAATATATCATCAATTTTAGATTTTTTTATCAAAATTAGTATTTTGATAAAAAACAAAATTGATGCATTTTTATTAAGTATATATAATTTAGTTGAAACTTTTACTTTTTAATTAATATACAATATTTGTTTCTATGATATTTCTATTCTGCCTTTTATCAGTTTACATTAATGTGCAAAAAATATAAATAATCTGAAATAGAAAAAAGAAAATATTTTGTTTTAGTTGTTATAATTTTGATTACTGTATTTGTTGACTTATAAGATGTTGCAGCATAAGACAAACCAATAATTTTGAAAGAATAAATTTAAGAAAAACTTAAAAAAAAATTATTGTCAATATACAGTAAGACCCCATTTAACGCGGGGATATATTAAAAAATCCAAGCATTAAATGAAACAGCGTTAAATGAGGTCATCTTAACAACGTAAATAATGGGAATAGGTGAAACGGGACAGTGAATAAAAAATATAACCTTTTTTTTACTTTGCAACATGTATTATTACTATTGTATTACATTAATTATAAGCATATTTTATTGCTAATATTAATTTATATTCATAAATCAGTCATGAAAATCATAAATATTCGAGTAAATAATTTATGTTTGTGATGAGGACGAGTCTTCCTCATTTGACACTTTTTGTTTTTTCATTAAGAATCATCTAACAGAAAATCGTTTGTTTTTTCCCTCTTTCATTTAGCAAGCAACTGTTGATAGCGAGACATTGCATCCATGACACTTCGTTTTGCCTTTGAACTTCTATCAAAATTTGGATCATTTTGTATAAACTGATCCATAATTTCTGTAATAGTGGCTAAACTTTAACTGTAAAATAACATTGATGATTGATCATAAATATGAACTGGGACTGCAGCAGACTTTTGTATGTATTGCACTGAACTGGTATCAAACATACTGCGAGACAGCATAGAAATATCAAAGCAACAGATTAGTGAAATTTCGGATTTGTGTGTATATAACGGTTTGAAAAACCACACCAAAATGAATCAATAATAAATATAGAATTCGAAAAAACCGCATTATATTGAAACACTGTTAAATGGAGCAGCACTAAGTGGAGTCTTACTGTAATTGAAAAATTAAAATTCAATAAAAATAAAACTCAAAAGCCAATAGAAAGATATAGGATTATTACTCTGTTATATTAGTATTATTCAACTTTCAAATTCATTCCTGATATGATCATCTTTATCCTCAACAAGATCATAATCATTGATTAGGATTTAAATATATAATTGGAATTTAGTAATTACCAGCAACAGCCTGGTAAGTATTGAAAATTGTATTGACTATGTATTATTAGTTATGTATTAATTGTATGTATTATCACTTTTATCTTGTAAAATGCAGGGTGATTTTTAAAATTATTTATAAGGAAATCATATATAAAGACAAATATGGCATTTTATTTCATAAATTATACTTCATCTTAATTATTAAATAACCAATAGAGGATAACTCTATTATTTGTTGAACTGAGAAACTTAAAACTGAAACTGATTGGAGTGAAATAATCAGTTGGTTATTTTTTGTACTTTTATAGATAATTATTGTTGGTATTTGTTAATTTTTGATGTTCAGTAATAATATTTATACAAAACCATTTTATTATGAAATATACTTATTTATCTAATCATTTGTAAAAAAATATTAAATATATTACTTTTTATTGTAATTATCTGAATTTTAACTGATTAGGTTTAAATCATATTTGATTTGTCTATTAAGCATTAGTCCTTTATTAATATATATTCAATAGATTATAATTCTGAATTTTAATGATGAAAAACTAGATTCATCTAAGGAGTTAATTTACAAAAGATGAAAATTCTATATTTCCTAAACATTTATGGTTATTTCATATGTCTACTTTTGTTTCTGCTTTTATTTGATATTTGATCTGTGTAATTATATTTAGCACTCCCTCTAGAATTTTTAATATTTTCTTGTTAAATTTATTTTAAAATGCATTTATTATAATAAATAAGTGTATAAGAATATGATATTTATTTTTTTTTTAATATAATTATTATATTTTTATTATAAATTAAAAATAATATTTAAATTTTATTTAATATTGATATATATATATATAATATTTATAATAAAAAAGAACTACTTAAATTATCATTGTTATTATTATTCTATAAATATATAGAATAATAATTAATGATAGAGTTGAATGATTTAAGTTTTAGCATTTTTTGTATATTTGAAATAATTTATAGAATAATAATAAGTCTTATTGACATCTCACATTTACACAACAGACAGGTCTATAATCTGAGAGAGTTCTTCCATAAAAAACAATATACATCACAACTACACAGCTAAGTCTTGGCTGATAGAAACATAATGAAGCTATAGTCTTGGCAGATAGAAACATAACACCATTAAATCTTCAGAACAATACTCCATGCCAAATAGACAACACTGCACACACACAAGAAAAGAAAACATACTCCCATTAAATAGACAACACTGCACACATACAAGAAAAGAAAACATCCTAGTGTAGAAAGGAACTCCATGGCAGACACCCACCGACCTTCAGAAACATTTTATAGATGCTAAAGTGTCAAACAGCTGGTTAGTTAGGGGAGATCTATTTACAGAAACAGAAGGGTTTATAATAGCTATACAAAACCAAGTAACAAACACTAAAAACTACAGAAAATACATACTGAAAGATAGCACATTAACAAACGACACATGTAGGAACGTCACATAGCACCTGAACATTCAACACATTACGTCTGGTTACAAGCTACTGGCACAGATTACCTGCACAGACACAACCAAGTATAAGTTGCAAGGCTTTACTAACAGATTACCTGTGCAGACACAACCAAGTAGCAAACATAATACACCAAAAGCTTGCAACTAATAGAAATTAATAAACACACTCACACCAAACTATAAATACATACCAGACACAATCCTAGAAAACTCTACATACAAGATGTATTAAGACAGAACAATCCTAACAGACAAAACCATACACTACAACAGACCAGACATCACTCTCATAGACAAGCAAAACAAAGTTACCTACATTATAGACATCTTAATACCAGACAAAACTAAGAAATGATAAACAACCGTTAGAGAGGACCGAAAAATCTGGAGTGTATGAAATCCCGGTAATCAATGTAGAGGATGGACAGTGTTCAAAATATATAGGTGTAACGACAAGGACGTTAGAGTGACATCTAAATGAAAACAAGAAGGATATACACGATATAGTCTTATTCATGCCTGATCTTAAGATCCATTAAGTTTAAGAAGGCAGCTTTCTGTTTGTTTTTTCATAGAATCTTTATCCATTGTATATTATAAAACTAAACTGCTTATTATTAAAATAATAACTTCAAACTAGGCACTTTATAGCAATAAACTCAATAAATACTTATTATTTTACTTTATGTAGTACTTTCAGCTATATATATAAAGTAAAAGGTAGAAAGTTACATCCTTGAATACTTTCAGCTAATCGCCATTTTTAGTGCTTTACAAAAACATACAGAACAATTGGAAAAATTTTTTTTATTTGTTCTGTACGTTTTATGATTTGTATTTGTATCTGTAATAAATTTATAAATTTGTACCTAAATTTGTAATATACTGATTTACTTTCAGCTTATGTACAAATTCATTGATAAAATAAAAGTAGTATAATACAACGTACAGACTAATTTGCTTAGTTTGATTAATAAATTGGGTCTGGGACAATAATGAAGTGCAGGATAACTTAACTCCAGATGATGTAAATTGAGAGATTCTTGTATTTTGTTAAATTTAATTCATATTCTAAGAAATTTTACTTTGTGCTTCTTTCTTAAACTGTTTTGTAAAAAAAATATTGTATTATTATTCAAATTTAATTCTTCTAATTTAAAAATATAAATGATTATTTTCATTTGTTTCCCCTTCACTAATTATATCAATCATGGATGTTGGCCAGTCTATGATTGGCTCTAAAAGTGGTTGCTGCCAAAAATAAGCCACTGAATTACATATGACATTATTAAAACTAACTTCATACATATAGGGAAAAATTGCATCAGAAATGTCCAGGAAACCTTTATAGTTTTTCATAAAATGTAGCTTGTAGTTTTTATAATTATTTATGTGAATTGTTTGTTTTATACTTATTTTTTTTTTAATGCTATTTTCCAATCATTCACAGATTACTAAGTGGCCTGTCTTATTTATGTATGTTTTATAGATAATTAAAAATTAAAATAATATAAATTGTAATCAAAATATTCCTATAGTTTGGTTCTGTCTGGCCCATTTAAAATACAAATGTCTAATTTTCTTAAGAAATTTAGAGACTACTGTTTTAAATGATCTACACAATTCATTCAAATTTAATTATAATTTTTGTAAAAAACAATTAAAAAATTTTTTTAATCATTTATTATAATTATTGTTTGGAATTTTTTTATTATACAAGGGGAAGCCAAAAATTCTTACCCATATCATAATATGGATGTATTAGGGATCTGAAATTTGATCTTCCAGCTCTTCCTTCTCTACATATACACCTCTTAGGCTACACACTTCTCACACCTATGAAACATTGTTTAATCCCATCTTTGTAGAAATTCAGATTTGGAGACAAATCAGCTCTAAACAGCAGTAATGGCCTCCTCATTATTGAAGAAACTTCTTCCTTGGTAAATGTCTTTTTATATTTCAAAATAAGAAGTTTGAACGTGCCTGGTTGGGAGAATACAGGGAATGGGATAAGGTTTCATAGCCATATTTGCACAGAAAAGTGACTGTTTTTGCAGATGCTTTCTTAGCTAGTAGCAACACACCATTTAATAGAAAATCACATGTTTTTTCTTTGTTGTCCTGTAACTTTTGTAGCAAATTCCTATAGTATTCCTGTTATTATTGACTCTTTCTGCAAGTAATCTGTTAATATACCTTTGCTTTCCCAAAACACAGACAAAATGATCTTGCTGAATGGTTTCTCTTGAGTTATCTTGTAGGTTAGATCACATTTGAATTCCCATTTACATTATTACACAGTCTCATATGATGGTCATTCCTTGTCATATGCAACTGACATCCTCTTCATGGATTGTTTGGGCAGTTTTTCCCTTGAAAGTAATGGAACTATAGCATGCTCAATACTCAGTTTTGTCCAACATTACACTTCTACTCATGCTTCTAACTCTGTTTAAATAGGACCTACCAAAACAAAAAAGCCTGCATATTAGTAATATAGTATCTTATCATTGTTTATAGATCTAGGCTAATAGAACTGTTATTGATAAAATTAATTTTGTAAGTAAATCTCTGAATGTTTCCATTAATAGTAATATTGTAACACCAACTTAAAATAACTTTGACTTTGCTGTACTAAACTTCCTCATGTCAATCTCATATTTGGTCTGATTAGTTCTTTATTGAGACCTGTATCACATTTATTATAATCACAAGAATATATAAAAGATATTCTTGTGGTTATAATAATGTGAAAAAACAAAAACAAAAATAATGTGAAAAAAACAAAAATTACAACTGTTTTTCATGAAATATTTGAAAATAGTTTTTTAATATTTTCTATAAATTGTATTGAAATTTAGTAAAGCAGAATTTTTCAAAATAAATCTTCCAAATTTATGAAAATTGCTATCATTTATAGTTTTATAATTTTGAACACAAAGTATACTATTTTAAGGAAATTAAAATGTAATCAGCTCTTCGGCTATTTATCATGTGAAAAATTTATTACCAGTAAGGCTTTAATTTTAAATTTGATCCCAACAATCAAAAAAGATCCTACATATATTAAAGTATACTATTTTAAGGAAATTAAAATGTAATCAGCTCTTCCGCTATTTATCATGTGAAAAATTTTTTACCAGTAAGGCTTTAATTTTAAATTTGATCCCAACAATCAAAAAAGATCCTACATACCATTCTGCCCTTTATACAGTGAAATTAAAAACCAAAATAAGAGAATATCATTGCCTATTAATTATAATAGGGAGTGTTATTCTCTTACCAATATAATTTATTTATATTATTTGATGGCGTAGATTACATGATATGATCATAATAGATTACTAGAATTTTATAAAGCTTTTGCTTCCATTAATATTGATTTAAAGTTGAATGTGGTGCAATGGAGTGATTTTTCTACCCATATTTTGATGATCAGATTATTATTACCCAAGAATAATACAAAACAACTTCATATAGAAAGCTGATATACAGATAGGCCTCGATTAGCGCGACTTCGAATAGCACGAATTCGATTAGCGCGACTTAAAAAATTGATACCGTTATTCGGTTAGCGCGAGAAAAGATTCGATTAGCGCGAGTTGTAAACACAGATCAGTCTTACTAACAAAGCTCCTTTTATGATGTCA
>AYEL01090471.1:0-14350 GCA_000484575.1 Olivierus martensii
ATTAAAGTATACTATTTTAAGGAAATTAAAATGTAATCAGCTCTTCGGCTATTTATCATGTGAAAAATTTATTACCAGTAAGGCTTTAATTTTAAATTTGATCCCAACAATCAAAAAAGATCCTACATATTAGTATTTAATATATAATAATTATATATAGTAATAAGTATAGTATATAATATATAGTATATAATTATATATAGTATTTAATATATAATTTTATAATTTTAGTATGATATGAACAGAGCAAGAAAGAAACTTGTGAAGATATACAAAACAATTATTAAATCATATGCAATCAATTAAATTTGTATGCTGAGGATGACTTGTTAAAGTTGAAAGCACTTCAATAACTTATTTAATTTTTCCACTTTAAACTAGTGTTTGTTTTTAAGTATAATCTTATATATATTAAAATTGGGCAAAAATCTCTTCTTAAAATTTTGAAAAAAAATATAATTCATTGTTATTTCCATTCTCAAAATTTTGATATTGGAAAAATTATTTGTTTTTAAAAAGATTCTTGTAGACATTTCAGCTTGATGTCAAGTTACATAACTACTAAAAGTTACTGTTTATTTTTAAATTTATTATTATTCATTGTTAGTGCCATAGATCCCTAAAAGTTCAAACATTAGTATTGCCTAATTATGTATTTATAGCAACTTATAATAAAATATTGCATCAAATGATTTGAAAATCTCATATGCAAGCAATCAACAGAATTTGATTGATTGCATATGATTTAATAATTGTTTTGTATATCTTCACAAGTTTCTTTCTTGCTCTGTTCATATCATACTAAAATTATAAAAGACATCAGTATCCTAACATTTAAATTTGTATAATGCTATATAGTGTTTAGGATTGTATATTATTATCGTTATTTGAGACTAAGAATTCTGTCTGATTATATATAAATATTTATAAATTAAACTTTGATATTTACAGCAAACCAACATTTCATTACATATTAAAATAACGATTATGAAATGGTAAAATTATGTAAATAAATTTATATAATTTTTATATATTATAAATAAACTATATTAGATTAGAATTTTATACATATTTTGCATAATATTAAATGCTTGTTAAACAAGCATTATAACATTATGCAAAATATGATGTTTCTAAAAGATCTGGCCAAATTTAAATTACAAATGCTATTCATCAAAACAAAGCAAAAATTCTATATAAACATTGGTCTGGAAATGTTTTCTTTTTGAGATAACACAAGGTATAAAATCACAAATCATATATGTCCATTTTTATTTGTTTAGTTCTTTGTCAAACAATCATGGGTTATTTTCAGTCATTCACAGACTGTTTTAATAGCTTGTACCATATTGTGATTAATGTACAGTTTGTTTTGTTATAGTTGATTAGTTGACTGCAAATCACAGTTTACTAAAACCATCTGAGAATAATAAGCCCATTAAATTGTATGCTTTTATGCATATTTTGTCTCAAAAAGGAAACATTTCCAGACCCATGTTTATATAGATTTTTTGCTTTATTTTGATAAGTAGCATCTGTAATTTAAATTTGGTTAGATTTTTTAGGAACTTCCTGTAATACAATACTATATAATAATCTATTCTAATATAATAATCTCGACCCATGTTTATATAGATTTTTTGCTTTATTTTGATAAGTAGCATCTATAATTTAAATTTGGTTAGATTTTTTTAGGAACTTCCTGTAATACAATACTATATAATAATCTATTCTAATATAATAATCCCCTAATTTATCTAGTTAAAACTACTGAATACAGCATATTATGCAGTTGGTTGTACATTAAAAACATTTTATTTGTAGTACTTTCAGTTATTACATTGACCATCTTCAACAAAACTATTATATTAGAATTAACAAGTTTCGATTGTAATATAATAGTTTCATTGAAGATGGTTAATGTAATAACCGAAAGTACTACGAATAAAATGTTTTTAATGTACAACCAACTGCATAATGTGCTATATTCGGTAGTTTTAAGTATATAGGATAAACGCAGTATTAAAGAAAGAGAAGAATTTATCTAGTTTTAACATTTCATAACTAATGCTATGTTATATTTAATTTATGGATATGTGTATACAATTCGAAAAAGTTCTTATTCTCAAATTCAGATGGTGATATCATTATCATCATCTGAATCCTAAACATTATATAGCACTAACAACGATATCTGGCATTGATTGAGAATTTTAAATACTGCAGTTTATGTAATAACTCTTAGGCCATTATGGCATTAGCATCATGACTAGTAAAAAAAAAAAAAAATTGAAAATAAATGAATTTGTATGTTAGGTTAATATAAATTAAACTGCCAAATCATACAGGATACTTTTGGCTGCCACTGCATTTAGAGCCCATCACAGACATTCATTTTGAAAATAAATGAATTCGTATGTTAGGTTAATATAAATTAAACTGTCAAATCATACAGGATACTTTTGGCTGCCACTGCATTTAGAGCCCATCACAGACATTCATTTATTATAACATCTGAAAATCTATTGGTTTTTTGTTTTCAATTTGAATATTGATTTAACATTCAAATTAATAATAGCATATTTAGCATATTATATCATTATGATGTCATGCATCAATTATGGTTCAATTATAAACTTTATAGGTATTAGGTTGACAATGAACCATGCAGAAGTATCATTTTGTTATATGATTTATTATGGTATTTAGAATCCATTAATTTTTGTGTCTAATCTTAACATTGATTTAATCAGTATATTATGCATGATATTATTATTGGGCTACATGACTATTCTGACATCACCTATTGTTATGTCATAATGATGATGTGTCAAAAAGACTTTTATGATGTCATTCATTGTTACATAATGATGACATTATACTGGGACAACTATGATGTCAGCACAAATTTAAACGTAATTCTGAAGATTTAAATGAAGGCATTTTCGTTGCCATCTGAGTATGCCCCATCTCTGGAGCAATCTCATTCTTATCCCTATAGGTAAATTAGCCTATATTAACTGCAGGATGTCATAGGAAATTGTTAGGCTAAGTTTGATGTCAAATGGTATGGAATCCTGTACAAGATAAACAAGCAGATGTTGCAAATGTTGCAGTTTTTATATATATATATAAAACATCATTCAAATTTAAATATTAGGATACTAATGTCTATCACTGTTTCAGCATCTAAAACACCAAGTTTGATATTGAGAAGTCAAATGGTATGGAATCCTGTACAAGATAAACAGGCAGATGTTGCAAATGTTGCAGTTTATATATATATATAAAATATCATTCAAATTTAAATATTAGGATACTAATGTCTATCACTGTTTCAGCATCTAAAACAAATGTAGTGAGACAGAAAAACATGTAAAAAGATATATAATAATCATCAGACTATTCCTGAGCTATCAAATTTTATTACCAGATATCACTGTATAAAAACAGAACAACAAAATTGTCAGATTGATATGCTTTTATAAGATGTGTAATTACCTGATACTAACATTGGAATTTTGAGGATTCATAATGTTTCATTAATGATGGATAATAAAAAATTTCAAAATAAATAACTTGACCTAAACCCAATCAAATAAATATCCAATTTGACCTAAGTTAGGTGGCTTAGAAAAATCTTTCCTAAAATGTATAAATGCACAGCACCAATGTTAAAACTTTAGTAACCTGTAGCACTATTGCAACAGTAATGATTGACTTTGAACTTTTAAAAATTTTAGAGTAGGTCTGCCCATTTTGATGTATGCATCAACCAAAGATGCCTAAAGTAGTTCTCCAAAGACAATGAGTTTGAGATTGCTAGTTTATTAAACTAGTAATAGAAAATTTGACATGTAATTAGTATTACATATAACATTTGTACTTGCTTTTCATATCTTTTAAAAACAATAATAAAATGCATTTATAAGATATTTAATATATTTATATGTATGCAATATTCTTTCAATTATTTAGTAATTTTTTATTTTTAATAACCTAATTATTTAATTATTAAATAATTGTGAATTATGAATCCTGCTAGAATAAAAAACTTTCATTTTAATTTTGAATTTAGCACATAAAATAGGTGATCGGTTAATGAACATAACCAATTCAAAGATGATGTTCACTACCCGAATTGTTCGTTTATCATCGATTTACCATAGATTTTTATGTGAATTTGATTAATACATTCTGGAGACCCAAAAAAAAAATAAAAAATTATATAATTTCTTACTACGTTTTATATATATATAATAACAATTATATATATATATACAGTCTTGCATTTTCATCTATCATATTTATTTTCCATTTGTGTGTTGATTGCTTTTCTCTTTTCTTCAGGATTTTTCTGAAGTGATTAATATCCCCAAGTCTATTGACCTAAACCTGGTATGGGTGCCATTATAAGACCAAAAAATTGTAAAAGCTCTTTTACCTGCTTTAATAAATCTTTGATTTGTTTTAAGTTGTTCCGAGTTCATTTTAATTGGGAAAAATCCACTGTTCTCCCATCCTTACCTGTAAGTCCATGAACGCGCAAGGCATAAGTCTGTCATTCCGTCTGTCTGCAGGTCCCACAGCTTGTTCTGTGAGGTGTTTGTTATCCAAATATGTGTTCTTTATCCAAACATAAAAATCTTTCGTGGAAGTGTTTGTTGTTTGATTTGTTTGTAGTCCAAACTGTTTGTTAATCGATTGCCTGCTGTATCAATATAAAACATTCCAATCATGGATTAAAATTATGATGAATAAAGGTTGATGTTGATGATATCATTGCCAAGTCAAGGTCATCTGTTTTGCATTGCATTTGAATGTCTAGGACTAGTGAAACATTCCAATCATGGATTAAAATTATGATGAATAAAGGTTGATATCATTGCCAAGTCAAGGTCATCTGTTTTGCATTGCATTTGAATGTCTAGGACTAGATTGAAGTCTGTGTTAGCATTTGAAGTGGTAGACAAGTTATTGACATCATAGTTCAGAAATTTCATTCAAAAATCACATAATAATGATTGATTTTTTTATAATAAATTTTGTGGATTTATTTTAATAAAAGAAAAAAATTGAAAAATAAGCAATTCAAAATTTAAATATAGCATAATTTAAAAAATAAACATATTAGATCTTAAATAATAATAAACAATTTTCTCAAATTAAAAATCATAAGAATATATATATATATAGTAGGTCACTGACTTACATGATTTTGACTTATATGATTTCAAAGATATGCAGATGTATAATTTTTGTTAAATTTCTATAATATACTAATGAAAAATTCAATAAAAAAATTAACATTTTTGCAAAAATATCAATTATGGCCTTAAATTTTATATATGGTTAAAAAAGACTTATAAATATCATTTGACTATTCTGTTTGCTAATGCCCCTGTTTGTATATATTGAATTTTACAATTGTTAGACTTGTGCAGTTTTCAATTTACATGAAATTTTTTTGGACAAATTAACCATGTATATTGGGGTGTACTGTAATTTTCTTAAGTAAATATGAATTTTTAAGTAAAAACATTCTATTAAAAATAACCACTTAATTGTTATGAAAGCAAAATAAGCAAGCCATATGTTACTCTTGCTTTGATGCTTAGTGCTTTGTTTCAAATTTTAAAAATCAACTTTTTCATCAAAAAGCAAACAAAGTTGATTTTTAAAATTTTTGATCCATTTATTCTAAGATACAATTAGGTCTATAATTTTCTCAAGAGAATATCTAGAATTGTGCAATTTGAAAATCATGGAGATTTTCATTCGTAAAGTATAAATAGATATAACACTTTTACTAAAATCAAAGACAAAAAAGACAAAAAATATATACTGTAAATAAAACATCAAATAATATATATCATATACAGGAATACCTCCATTATCGCGGTTAATGTTGCCACGAAAAATACCACAATAATCGAATCCGCAATAATCGGGATAAATAATGCGTGTAAAATGGGTGATCATTGTCAAGGATTTTTCAAATATATTAATTAAATTTTACGATGAGGTAAAAAAGAAATGTGTTAAAAGTAGTAATCTTCTAAGTTGATCACTCTACGTTTCTTCTTGATAGCTGTAATCTTGATATCATCCTTGTTTCTTTTAACATTCATTGTAGGGGTAAATAAGAAGAAAAATAAATATCCACATGTACTTCAAGTAGAGGTGGATAGTTATAGTGAATGGTGAGCAGGCACAATTGGATAAAAATGAAGCACAGCTTGGAGAGTGGTGACTCGAAGTAAATGTAATTCTGGTTGTATATGTAATGGGCTATATCTCGCGGTGGCAATAATTCGAATTTGGAGCGCAATAATTAAAATTTTGGTATCAAATTATAAACCGTGATAAATCGAAAATCGCAATAATTGAAACCGCGATAAATCGAGGTATTCCTGTATATAAAATATATTAAATTTAGGTAGATTCCGGATAAAAATTGTTTATTTTATTTATACATATTAATCTTTTTGTAATATTTCAATTATTTGAAGACCTTCTTCAGTAGAATAATGATATCAATCTTTTCAAGTTAAAGAACTGCTTGAGAGTTCAGGAAAGAATGGTAGGCACTTAATGCATACTATTTTTCTCTTTTCAGAGGAAATAAATGATCTGTGAGTAACTATAGCAAAGTGTCAATTGTCTGAACTAACTTATGCTAAGACTGTTCAATTAATGAAACAGTTCAGATAAATAAACATACATTTAAAATATCCAGTTTATATAATAAAAGTATTTTAAAGTATGAAGTATTATAAAAATAATTAATTTAGGAAATTTATAAATAATAGCCAAAATGTCCATACAGTAACTAAAGCCATGCACTGACTTTTAATTCCTATAATGACAAATAAAGACTATTTTTGTGCTTAGGATCATATATCTTTGAAGAAATAATTAGAAATAAATAATTAAGTGGCAGAAATAATATTTCAGCACACTAGTGCACTAAAAATAGTTATTGTAATGTTTTTTAGGGAACAGTGGTTTAAATAATTGATATTCTACTGTATTCACATATTTTCTTTATAAATATAATGTTTTAAAATACAGGAAGTTCCCAACATTATGTATTAATTCATTCCTGGAATGTGCTCATAAAGTAAGAACTCATAAACAAAGACTCAATTTCCTATAGACGTAATGCTGAACTCAGTGGTTTCATTCTCAATAATGCAATTGACCATAAAAAAAATTACCCGTAAATAAAATCCAACAAAATCAATAGTTGATGATTTATACAGTGATTCATTTATTTATTTAAAAATATATTGTTTAAAATCAAGCAAATTATAATAATAATGAAATTATTTACTCCATACAAACATTAAAACACATTACTGACCCAAGCCCATTTTTAAATGTGGGTGTATGTTTTTTCTCAATTGACCATTCCCATTTAAACACAGAAAAGGAATTCAATTCAATGTAAAATTATTCCTGTATCTAATATGTCTACAACTCTTTGTTGCAAAGCATGACACTATAAATATGACTCACATTCCTCCATCTACAAATAAATTTTGAAGTTGTACAAGGTATTTATTTTCTTAAAAATCAGTTCATAGTTTGTTAGTGTGCTCTTTGCTGACTATTATTTGAGATATGGTGGCTATTACATACTGACAGAAGCAGACTTTAGTGACATATATGATAAAAATTTAATGAAGAAAAATATATTTGTTTAATAAATTCAGAGAGAAAACTGTTTTGAGAATATTTTAAATTTATACAGATCAAAATAGTGATCCTGAAATTCTTTTCAATATTTCATATTTGTTATTATTTGAAATATAAATAATAATAATATATACAGTATTATATTTAAGTTTTATTATAAAAAAATGTAATATAATTTAAAATAATCTTGGCTGAAATAATACTATTTATTATTATTAAGGATATCATATTGAATTTGCTAATATATGCATTGACTTATGGGATATACCAACAAAGGAAAAATAGAAGTACCGCATTACTTCGAATTTAAGCCGCATTTTTTATTCGGATTTTTAAGACGTAAAATTTGGGTGCGGCTTAAATTCATGAATATTTTAACATCTTATTTCTGCCGATCTCCAATATTCAGGTTTTTGCTTTATGAATATTTTAACTTTATTTCTTCCCGGCTCCGTTCACATATGCGCATGGTATTACGATTGTTGATTACAATTTATTAGTTAGCTTATTATGCATATTAGTACCTATTTTCTGCATAGTATTACGATTGTTGATTACAATTTATTAGTTAGCTTATTATGCATATTAGTACCTATTTAAGTAAATAAAAATGTTTCTTATTTTTGATACCTATGATAAAATCATTTTTATTTTTTCCAATTTTAAAATCGTACTGCGGCTTAAATTTGAAGTAATATGATATTTAAGTGTTGTAAACTTTTTTGATTGAGATAGAAGGAACAGAAGTGTATCAAAAGAAATGTGTGGAATACTGTGCAGAAGACAACTTTAGTGTTCTTTTCCTTTTATGTTTGACAAATTATGGATTGGTCTTAAGAGGAATGCAAACCAGCACCACTTTAATCTCATATAAACAACAAAGATTGAAGTATGAATGTTTTCTAGATGATAGCAGAGTTATGGATTTGTTAAAGGAGTCGTTTAGTAACTTTCTCATCATCAAAGATTTAAAATTCATTGAATTGTCTTAATCTGACAGACAGAAAACTATAAAATATATGAAAATTTCATAAAATGTGAATTTTACTTCAGAAAAATTTTTTTTGCCAAAATAGGAAATTTTTTTCTCTCTTTGAAAGGAATCGTTTAGTAACTTTCTCATCATCAAAGATTCTGTCTGTCAGATTAAGACAATTCATTGAATTGTCTTAATCTGACAAACAGAAAACTATAAAATATATGAAAATTTCATAAGATGTGAATTTTACTTCAGAAAAATTTTTTTTGCCAAAATAGGAAATTTTTTTCTCTCTTATCTCTAAAAATTTCAAATGAATACAACAAGCTACAAATTTTAGAGAAACTTTTGAAAAACCACTAGTTCAGATTAGCTTAGAGAGCAATAAGGTTGGTCGTCATATTGACAACCAACCTTTATTGCTTTCTCTATTATTATTCTTCATTATTATTGATAGATAAATAGATGAGCTTTAATGAAGATGAACTATTCTCTTAGGCACAATCCAGAAATTGAAATTATTTTTATAATATATCTGTAAAACCAGAAGGCATGCTATTTGTATTTCTCAGCTGCCATTTTAATTTTAGTAAATTAGTAATAAAATTATTTCCTGTTACAAGAGCTGAATAATTGTTAAGAAAGCATTTTAATTTTTCTGATTTTGTAACAGATGACAGAATTTTTGCTACAAATTCAGTCATACTATATTATATAGATACATATGTGGTTTTAAATGCCTTTCATGAATATTATAATGCATTATGAGTATTATGAGTACTATGCATTATGTGTTATGCATTATGATATTATGGGTATTATAAATGCATTTTATGAATATTTAACATTTAGTTTTGCAATTAATGTTCATATTTTTTAATTATTTTGATATTTCCTATTTGTAAAAAAAACTTTCAAACCCAGGAACTTGTAAACTAGGAATTTTCTTTAATTGAAGATATGAAATTAAAAATGTGATATTGAAATTATCTCCATTGATCTGATCTCTTTACTGAATTTCATTAAAAACTACTGATTAATTGATATAAAATTATTATGAGATATTTGAAAATAAGTTTTCATAATTACTGGTAATTAATTGTTGATAACCATGAAAAACACTTAACAGGATAATGAATTGGTAGCCAATAAGGCACCATCTTATTAAGAACTTTGTTTTATGTGAATTTTTTGGCACCGTGAAAATTATATTGGGAATCCTAACTATGAAATTGGTTAGTTAAACAAGCCAGCCGGTAATTAATTGTTGATAACCATGAAAAACACTTAACAGGATGTTGGTAGCCAACAAGGCACCGTCTTATTAAGAACTTTGTTTTATGTGAATTTTTTTGCACCGTGAAAATTATATTGGGAATCCTAACTATGAAATTGGTTAGTTAAACAAGCCAGGATTAAAGAAAAAAATCTAGTTAATTGATATTTATGGATAAAAGATCTTAAGTTAAACAAGTAATTTTAAAAAGAATTAAAATCATAAACTTTCTGAATGCATTTTTTATTATTGAATGATTAAAGTTAAGAAATTAAAATGTGTCATCAAAATAATCTTCAATGGAATATCCTGTAAATATGTATAAAAAATTTTATATTATTAACAATAGATGACATAGAGTGCCGATTATTTAAATGGAGTTTCTATCATCCACGGTTTACAGCAAAAACTAGGTCTAGATGACATTCAGATAAATCGTGGATTTAAAAGCATTGCAAAGACATTGACTATACCAGTCAGCGGCTAAACCTTGGCTGTTACTACAGTTTCTACCTGCCTCCCGTCATTTGAAAATTTTCTGCCTAGTTAGTATCTCGAGCTCTATCGATGATGTCAGTAATATGGCGGAAGTTCGAAGCGAAGAAAAAATGTTTTAAGTTTCACTTAAAACATTTAATATATTCTTTAAATTATATTTCATTCAATAATAATTCAAATTAAATATGGAGGATTCTGCAAACTCTGAAAATTTAACACATGTGCAAGAAGAAGCGGTCTAGATTCTAAACTGGCTAGTGGCTGGTCTAGAAATATACTTTAGAAACTAGTTTTCTAGATCTCATCTGAGCCGTATCTGCTTAGATGCTTCGTTTATGCAATGCATATTTTATAAAACCGTGGTTGAGACCGTGGCCGAGGTTTAGAACACATTTAAACAATCGGCTCTAAGTGTTAAGATGTGTGCTTAACACATCTTAACATTTAGAGCCAATTTTTGCCATCTCTTGTCAATAATATAAATTAAAATTTTGATAAAATTAAATTCCATCTTGTTCAATTAAAGCAGCAATGGGCAACCTGAGCCTCCAGGCTGCATGCAGCTGCATTATATTTTGTGTGGCCCACGTCACACAGAATATTACAAAATAAATAAAATAAAAAAATTCATTAACCGAGAAAATGAAATACGGATTTTTTTCAGAATCTTTTTGAGTAAATATAAAATTGTACCAAATGAACTTCAATTAAAGATAATAGACTTGTAAAGTAATTTAGATTTGAAAGCTACTTATGAATAAAAAATTTGGTATATTTTTATAAAACTTATATCAAAGAAAATCAATTTCCCAACATAAGGAAGTATGTGGCAAAAACTCTATTGTTATTTTCTATAACTTTTGTATGTGAATAGTTTTTTCCACTATGAGTTTACTAAAAAGTAAAACAAAAAATCAGCTAACAGACTCACATCAAAAATAATTTAAAATTAGAGTGATTAATATTCAATCAAATATTTCAGATATATTATTGATACATTCACACCAGTTCCAGAAGTCATATTAAGTACACCTATGTTAACTTACAATCTTATATGAATAAATAAAGGTGATTTATCTAGATTTTGTTTTTTCTTTTTCTTTCTTTTTTCTCGTGTGGCCTGCATCAGTTTGAAAGTTTTAAATGTGACCCTTACATAGAAAAAGGTTCTGAACACATTCTTTAATCCAAGGATATGGTATTCAGATGTCCTTTAATGACAGAATATCAATACTGAATTTCATGAAATTTTACTAATTAGTTCAAATATTATTAGTGAGGGACATAGACAATAGGTATGATCTCTATCTTATAAGTCTTCATTTTCTTCAGAAAATAAGCTAAAATTCAAAAAATAATAGTTTAAAATTTCATATTTATTTAGCATTGATGGATATTTCTGGCAGATAATTTGTATTTCTAGATACTACATTGAAGAATGTTACAAATATTCCTTGATTTTGCAATAGCATTCTGTTCCAGTAACTAGATTAATAAATCAGAAATACATTATGTTGATTGATATTCCACTATCATTATTCATTATAAATATTTATATATAGCATATAATAAATTTTTAGATATAAAATCAAAACAATCAGATACAAAATGGTATTGACAGTAAGTTAGATATAGTTCAAGGACTCATATGCATATAAATTTCATTGATCAGTCAAACTTATAACAGAACTTATAATTACAGTAATTTGATTTATGACTATGCTATAAGTCAAGGACAATCTGTATTATATTACATAAATAATATAATTGAAGAAAATATAATTAAAGAGGATAACCATTTAGATTTCATGAAAAAGCTAGACATACACATACAAATAAAAGGGAAAGAAGAAAGAGTGAATGATATCTTCTTCAGTAAATGATCCAAAATCATCAATATTTAATAGATTTTAATTATTAATGATTTTGGATCACTAAATGACCATTTTAGTATAAATTTAATAACTGGTAGAATGATTTTTCTTGAATATAATATCATCATCATAAGCCCAAATTGGATGGGGAGGCTTTGGTCCACTGCTGGACCAAGATGGGAAAAGATGGGGGAGGTCCCATCTTTTTCCATTCATTATCTTGTGCTTTTTATTGTCAGTTCTTTCCAGTCTAGATTGTAAGCTCATCCTCCTATCTGGCTCTGGGTTTTCCTCTTTCCCTTTATGCCAGGAATGATTTTTCTTGAATATAACATCATCATCATAAGCCCAAGTTGGATGGGGAGGCTTTGGTCCACTGCTGAACCAAGATGGGAAAAGATGGGGGGAGATCCCATCTTTTTCCATTCATTATCTTGTGCTTTCACTTGTCAGTTCTTTCCAATCTAGATTGTAAGCTCATCCTCCTATCTGGCTCTGGGTTTTCCTCTTTCCCTTTATGCCAGTTAGTTTCCATTCCAACTGATTTGATCATCTCTCATTGTCACTATCATGCCAGGTTTGAGTCACCAGTTTGCCCGTTTTATAAAATTTTTTATATACATTATCTTTGTTTTTCTTCTTATACAAAACATAGTTTTGAAATCAGTATGAAAAATAGTTGCCATCTTTGATCATCTCTCATTGTCACTGTATCATGCCAGGTTTGAGTCACCAGTTTGCCCGCTTTATAAAATTTTTTATATATATTATCTTTGTTTTTCTTCTTATACAAAACATAGTTTTGAAATCAGTATGAAAAATAGTTAAAAATAGGGTGTTATATATAATAATGTAAAATAAAAAAATTAGATCTTTAGGATTACCTAGAGGTATTTCATTAAAAAAATAGTATGTCATTACAACATCTCACCAGTCAGCATAACAACAAGGGTGAGGTGATTGGGACAGTTGTCCCAGTCAAAAAAGAAGATGAGTGCAAAATAAAGCTTCCAATTTGGCAAAAGTCTCTTGAGAGATGTAAAAATGTATTTGCCTTATTTTTTGGACATTAAATGGGTGTTATATATAATAATGTAAAAATAAAAAAATTAGATCTTTAGGATTACCTAGAGGTATATGATTAAAAAAATAGTATGTCATTACATCATCTCACCAGTCAGCATAACAAGAAGGGTGGGATGATTGGGACAGTTGTCCCAGACAAAAAGAAGATGAGTGCAAAATAAAGCTTCCAGTTTGGCAAAAGTCTCTTGAGAGATGTAAAAATGTATTTGCCTTATTTTTCGGACATTAAAAAATATGTTTTATATTTTAGGAAGAAAATCTTATCATTATTGTTAAAAATAATAAAATATTGCACAGAAAAACATCATTTTCCCCCATGCAGAAACATCTAGTTACATTGCTGATTAAAATTAATACTAAACGATATATGGTAACATAATTCTAAATAAGCTTTTTTCATAGCATCAAATTCTTCTAATTTAATCAAATATATGTAATTCATTGTTACATAACAATAAAATTATAATAAAACAAATTTATTTGCTCATTGTTTTTTTATATTTGATTCTGATAGTATTTTCACATAGGCTTATTAATTTTGCAGATATTATTTGAAACATTAAAATTAAAATGATTCAGTTAAGTTTTTCTTAAACATCATAAACAATATTTACTATTTGAGAATTTCATTAGTTTTGCTCTTTAACAAGTTTAAAATATAAACTTTTTTCATGCTTTTTGGATTTAGTAAAATCAGTGAAAATATAGGGAATTCAAAAACTTTACTGGTTCTTGAAATCCCTGTAATTTCATTGATTAAAAATTGATGAAAATAAATTAAAATTTTCAGAATATAAACTTTTTTCATGCTTTGTTGGATTTAGTAAAATCAATGAAAATATAGGGAATTCAAAAACTTTATTGGTTCTTGAAATCCCTGTAATTTCATTGATTAAAAATTGATGAAAATAAATTAAAATTTATAAATAAAAAAAA
>AYEL01090472.1:0-14825 GCA_000484575.1 Olivierus martensii
GACATCATTGATTTTTTGTCATCATTTGAAGAAAACTGCTGCAGAATCACATCGAATGCTTGTCGAAGCTTACGGTGAGCATGCTCTTGGTAAATCACAATGCTATGAGTGGTTTAATAAATTCAAAAGTGGTGATTTTGACGTGAGAAACGAAGAACATGGAAGACCACCAAAAAAGTTTGAAGACAGTGAATTGCAAGCATTGTTGGATGAGGATGATGCTCAAATGCAAAAACAACTCTCGGAGCAATTGAATGTGTCACTAGAAGTCGTCTCCATACGTTTAAAAGCCATGGGAAAGATCCAAAAGCTGGGAAAATGCGTTCCGCATGAACTGAATGAAAGACAACAGGAGAATAAAAAAACCACTCGAGAAATGCTGCTTGCCAGATACAAAAAAAAGTCATTTCTCCATCAAATTGTGACTGGTGATGAAAAATGGATCTATTTTGAGAATCCAAAGTGCAAAAAATCTTGGCTTGGTGGATCTATTTTGAGAATCCAAAGCACAAAAAATCTTGGGTTGATCCAGGACAACCATCGACATCAACTGCAAGCCCAAATTGCTTCAGACGGAAGACAATGCTCTGTGTTTGGTGGGATCAGAAGGGTGTGATTTATTTTGAGCTGCCAAAACCTGGTGAAACCGTAATACTAAACGCTACCAACAACAAATGAACAGTTTGAATTGAGCTTTGCATGAAAAATGACCAGAATATGATAAAATTGCAACACAAAGTGATAATACTTCATGATAATGCACCATCACAAAATCAAAACCGGTCCAGGAAACATTGGAAGCACTTAATTGGGAAATAATTTCACATGCGGCTTATTCGCCAGACTTGGCTCCGTCCGATTTTCACTTATTTGCATCGATGGGGTATGGACTTGCTGAGCAGTGCTTCACTTCCTATGAAAATGTACGAAAATGGCTCGATAACTGGTTTGCCTCAAAAGAAGAAGAGTTTTTTTGGCATGGCATCCACGCATTGCCAGAAAGATGGGAAAAATATATAACTAATAATGGCCAATACTTTGAATAAAATACTTTTAACCATTATCATACGATGAACGTGTACTTTTTACTAAAAAATTCCGGTTTCATATTTACACACCTGATATAGACTGTATACTTTTTCTTTCCTTTTGTTTTACATATATTGTGTTTTGGGTATCTTACATACATATTTTTTCTTTCTTTATGTTTTGTGTTATTAATATTCTTAAATGAAAATTAAGTTTCTTATGTGGAATTAAAGAAAGTTATTTGTTTTTAATTGGTTGAAACGTAATTTTCCATTTTGTTTTTACTCCAGGTTTCATATAAACATGGTTTCACACAACACAATGTTTTTTAGGAACCTATCTACTGTGCTATAGGAGGGATACCTGTACATCATTAATAATTGTAATGATTATTGTATTTGTATTAATCATAAACAATGTTAGAAAAAATACTCTTGCCAACAATAAATAAATTTATTTTTAATCTTGAGTGATATCTGTTTAACAGTTAATATTTTTTAATTAAAAATTAAAATACAAAGTTATGCTAGATCAGAAAGAAAGTATAAAAATTTGTTCTAATGTATGTTTCCCTTATACTTACAAGGAGAGGGCAAGGTCTGGGAAATGAACTTTGGAATCAAACTTTGTGTGGTGGTAGTTTACCCTTCATGTGTTAATATGATAAAATATTACGCGTGCACTATTCAGCCAATTCCGAAAAAAATGGATTCAAAGTTTTCATAGCTGTTATATGATAAAAAAATGTGCGAAATCTGTCAGAAGGTCGAGTAGTCGAGTCGGTAATGCGATGTCCGTCGGTGCTGACTACCGTTATGGGCCGCGGGTTCGGTGTGCGATTATTATTTATTTTTTTTCGTTACAATTATTATTTTATATATTTTATTTAAAAAAATATTTACATGAAGAATTTTCAAGTTTCCTTGATGAGATTGAACTATGAAATAGTCAATCTGGAATCCTTCATCATTCCAGATTGTTATATTTCAATCATTCCAAAATAGTGAACACATTTGGAAAGTAGCAATTACAATAGTTTTTCCCAGAATTGTTTATTTATACAATATTTTAATATTAAGTTGTTGATCTATACAACATAGACTAGTAAATTTAATTTTTAAAATATGTCTGATATAAATTAATGAAAGAAAAAAATTGATGAAAATGATCAATTATTTATATTTTTAAATTAGTAGAATGGAATCTGAATAACAGAAAATTTATTTTTTATATAAAACCAATTTAAGATTGAAATACCAAAGTAAAATTTCTTAGAATATGAATTAAATATCTCACAATTAACATCATCTGGTGTTATGTTGTCCTGCACTTATATCATTGTCCCAGACTCAATTTATTAATCAAAGTAAGTAAATTATATATATTGTATTGTGCTGCTTTTATTTTATCAGTAAATATGTATCTAAGCTGAAAGTAATTTTTATCTCAGCTATATATAAATTATTCTTGCCCTAAACACTACCTGCCTAATTCTATCAATCAAGTTAAGATTCAGATTCAATATTAGTCTCTGGATGAAAAGACAAACTGCTTCCATTGTTATAGAGAAAAACAAATCAATCATATAGAGTTGTGTTACATTTCACCTGGAGAATTTAGGTTCAATTCCAGTTTTCATACCTCCAGATTTCCTCAAGAAAGATTTAGCCCAAGTTATTGAACCAATTATTTTCATCTCAGATGGCCCATTTCAAGCCTGTGATGAATGCTGGAATATTGCTGTCCTTTAGTTATTTCTGGTAGAAAAGCAATAAGAAATAAGAAAGTAACACCTCACTATCAGCATGGGCAGCCTATGGAATGCATTGAAATGCCTTACTCTTTACTAGCCAATAGGATGGAAAGTGGTATAAAATTTAATAAGAAAAAGATATTGAAGGACTTTTGGAAGGCTTTCAATATTCTAGATCAGTGTTGTTCAAAAGGCAGCCCACCAAGCCATTTTGTACGGCCTGCAAGGCTTTCATGATTTGTAATATAATATTACTTTTTAATGTATTTTTTCACTTTAAAAAAAAAAGAGATTAATAAAAAGAATCCTAAAATTGAATTATATTAACTCAATTAATTTTTTTTTTTAATTATTAGTAATTATTTAATGATCAACAAGCTATCAATGACATCTCATTTTTTTATAAGACTTTTAATCATGTCAATTTTAATTTTAGCCATTTCAGTTTAAAGTTTTTAACTGTGACTGTATTTTAAAGTTATTTTTTGGTTTTTAACACTCACCATTTCAGTGATTGTGTGACTGTTGTTGTGAGATACTGTTTTAATTTTATTTTATTGTTTAATTTAATTTAATTTTGCATTTTAATTTTGTTTTATTTTTATTTTACTGTGAGTTCATTGCATTTGTGAAATGAGTGAGAAAAAAAACATAAAATAGAAAATCGAGTATATTAGGAGCAGTGGGAAAATGACTTTTTCATAATAAATCACATGGATAAATTTCTTTGTTTAACGAATGTTTCCCTAATTTTTATGATTTTAGTTGGAAAGTAATATCAATGTTTGGTAGTACTTATTTGTGTGAAAGTGTATTTTCTAACATAAAGATAATTAAGAATTGATTCAGAACCTGCCTTGGAGATTGTTCTCTTTTACATATTCTGTGGCTAGCTACAACAGGAATGGATGTAAATATCCCAACCCTTGTAAATGCTGCTGCCAGCCCTCATTTATCACATTGAATAAGTACATACGTACTTTTTTTATATTTTTTAACTGTTTATATTTTATAACTTTTTGTTAACATTTAATATATTTATTGGATGCAATCTGGTAAATATAATTTTGTAATAAAGTTTGCTAATCTAAAATAAAATTTGTTTCCAAAAAGTGTTATATTTTTGCATTCTGTTTGTTGAGACAAAAATGTATCAAATACCAAAGTCCCTCCCCCTCTTTTTTGTAACTGCAGCCCTCCATACCTCTAGTAAACTTGGCTATAGCCCTTGGGTTCATTATAATTGGATAGCACTGTTCTAGATGCAGCAGATTATAGAGGATTCATGTTTAGAAGCTGTAAACAAAATAACAAAGGGCACCTGGAAGAAAGTTTGCCTTTTCTTCATAGCTTATACCAAGATTCAGATATCACTTCAAAAGTTGATATTGTTGCCTTCCAAATCAAGTTTGCTGCCATTGTGCATCTGTTGTTTAGGGCTAGGCAATAAGAACTCCTGGTAGCAAACTTGATTTAGAAGTTATATTTGGAGATGATGAATTCCCATAACGAGAAATTCAATCTAGATGTGATCTTACTGAAATACAAAAACAAAGTGTGCTTGAAGAATTTGATTTTAACCTGAGAAGCAGATTAATTAGGTCAAGGCAATTTCAAAATTGATGGAATTGGACTTATTGAATCTTCATTGAAAATCTTGGAGTTTGATTCAAATGACAAACAATAACAACAAAGTAAGAAATAAAGAGGATGTATGCTTGCTTTTAGAAGAATTTATCTTATAACGTTCAGCATTTGATTTATTTAGTGAAAGACTTTTGTCATAATTTTCATTATTGAAACTTAGCAATTATTCAGATATCTTGGTTTATAAAGAAGGAATGCCATTTCTTCCTTAAATTATTATTTGATTTGTCAGATTTCATGTTTTTTGTAAATCTTAAGTACAAAATAAATATATTTGCTTTTTTTGGTTAGAATTTTTTTGTCTGGAAATAATTATTTTATTTTAACATTACTTTTATGGGAAAATCTGACTCCATTTACTTCGTCTGGAATAATGTAGCTGTCTTGGAATGATTTATGACTAACTTCAAGGATTACTGTACAAATCATTGTTTTAAACAAACTATAGTTTATTAATTGATCAGTGGTGATTAATTAATAAATTGCAAAAGAGATTAATAAAAGAAAAATTATCTTTGCAAATAAAATGTATTGAATGAATTTTTTATGTGATATTTCTTTCAATCACATTGTTTTAATTAAAAATCTATAAAACCATCTATAAATTAATATCATTTCTATTTTCCATATATGAATTCATAAGAAAATGTAAGTATTATGGATAATTTCACATTGAATTTGTGATTATTTTTGAATCAAATGTGAAAATAATGTGATTATTTTTACATTCAGTTTCAGTATAAAAATCCAGTAATTTGTTGAGTAAATCTGGTATAAAATCTATAGATTAATCTTAATAATAACTATTTCACTATTTCACTTAAGTGGTTCGAAAAATACTGAACATTTTTATAAATTATATTTACAGAACTACTAAATTGATTTTAGCAAAATTTTGTATAATTATATTATTTGAATCGCTATTATTAGGATTTATTTTTGGCCATAACAGAAATCGGAAGTTAGGCATTTTTTTATGTTGTTGAAGTTTGTTACTGTTTTAGAGTGTAGTAAGAAAAAAATATATAAAAAGAAAAATTTGCTTATACAAGTTTATGAATGCTTGAATATGAGTTTTTAACATTTATTTGATGCTATTATAGCATGTGGCCTATTCGTTGATTATGATCTATTAGAGTTGCTGAAACTTAAGCTGACAAATTGCTATTAACAAAAAACTTAAGAAAGCTCAAATACCTGAACTTTTCTTTAATAAAAGTTGTTTATTAACACTTCAAAGTCAACTAATTGCTGATTAGTGCAATTCTTACCTAATGAATAGCATGTGGTTTAGTTTTCTCTACTAATAAAAGTGTGGCATGAACCAAAGTACTGTAAATACAATGTTTATGAAAATAAAAACAGTTGTGTAAAAAGTACTTTTAAAAATAATCAAAATTGACAAATAGCAACACTTATAAACACATCATAAGGCATTTTTAATAAAATCAAACAAAACAATAACACAACAGCAGCAATTAATAAGAGTCAGTAAATGTAAAAATTGAATTCATAAAAATGGTGATAAAGAATATAACTCATACTAAATAAGTTAAAAATGTTAAAAGAAAAATTAAATATTAAAGCACAATATTTGATAAGGCAAAAACTCAAAATAATAATAATATTTTTTAGAAAGATTTAAGAGAGTAAAACAGAATGATTAAAAGCCATAAATATTTGATAGTAAAATAAGAGATTTGATTGAATGTACTTCGTGAGTAGAGTTATACGGATACAAATATAACAGATCGGTTGAGATTTCATCGATCAAAAGATATAGAATATAGATGAATGGCACTCCATCTTGTTGAAAAAATTGCTCATTATACTAGGAAACATTTAATATTGTATTGAAAGAAACTTATAGTTCTTATCTGTTAATTATTAATTTTTGGAACAGTGTTTGATCTATAGTTAGTTTAAAAACTATACATAAATTAAAATTCTATCATAGGCATTATTCAGATTATTGTATATTGTATAGATTTATTTGTTGAACATTTAACTTTAATTACAATCCCCTTATCATCTTTATTCATGTGTTATGTTTTTTCTTGATGTAGTTAAGATATTAGCTTAATATATTTTATAAATCATTTCTTAAATTTTTATGAAAAATGGAAAATTGAGGATTTTAATAAAGATTAACTATTTGAAATTGATCTATATGTTATTCTTTAATGATACTTCAGAAAATAAAGTAAGAATTAAAAAAATCATATATTCCAATACGGCATTTTTTTTCTTACTTTAAATACAAATTTTAACTAAAATTTACATTGTCTTAGAAATTATATTAATGGCTAAAATATTATTGTGTTCAAAATATTTATTGTATCTTAACTTTTCAAACAACAATTTAATAAATTTTAAGTCTGATGAAAATGCTTCTCTCTTACAAATGATTGTTAAATAATCAATAATCAATCCAAAATTATTGTTAAATAATCTGATTGCTCAGATGGACCGGTTGAAATAAAAAGTATTAATATTTACAAGTACAATATGTTCAATATTTGCACAAATGGGCCATACCTGAAAATTTATACAAGAATCTTTTGACTAATTTTTCATCATTACAAGTTATTCTAGATTTCATACTCAACACATGAATGTTAATTATAACAAATTATCACTTTACATATCAGATACTTTTGAATAGATAATTAAAAATAAGCAAATTAGTGAGGAAATAAAATATTTGTTACAATTTAAAAGCAGCTACTTACTGATGATGAAAAAGTGTAGATAATTAACTGTATCATTTTAAAATTATATATGACATACGTATATATATATATAAGTAAAGCACGTAATGGGAGATTAAATAAAATAAATTTTAAGAAAATAAACAATAAATGATTAATATTTTTTATACTTAATAACATATTTTCTATCATGATATATTAAATATTTGAATGTTTTACAGATCTTAAGATAAGAATCACTGGAGGCAGCATCTAATAATAATTATCGATTTTCTCTATTAATGTATTAGAGGTATAAAATGCTAATTAATGCCATTAAAAGCAGTTTTGTAATCTCAAATACAGTAATTCTAAATAAGTTTTATTAAAATATGCAACAAAAATAAAATTTTAATTTAAAAGATGATTTTTTTTAATCAAAATTTATTCTAAGAGTTTTTCTTCATATTTTACAATGATGTGTTTCCAAACTAATTGCTGATAAAGTTTCGTAGATCTCGATAATTGGATCATAAATAAAGTTTAAAACAAATTTTATTATTGTTTTGTTTGTAGAAAGATCAAACAAATTTGATACATGTTAATATTTCATTTTATATTAATTGATTAACAGTGTGGTCTATAAAATTTATTATAAAAATTAAAAATTTTTTTTTTTATAAATTTTGAAATTTTATCGATTTAAATAAATTTTTATTCTTTCCTCCTAGGATATATAAATAGTAATTATTTGGTAAATCCCAATATTAGTATTAACGCTTAGAAAACAAGTTTTTTTTTTTAAATTCGAATAAAGAATAATTTTTTATTTTATATAATAGGAAAAATCGATGCTTATAAAATACAGCAATCTGTTTTTGGGAGAGTACAGTATACAGTCGGTCCTCGGCATCCTCAGGAAATTGGTTCCAGGATCCCCGCGGATACCAAAATCCGCAAATGTTTGAAGTCCCTTATATAAAATGGAGTTATATTTGCATTTAACGTACGCACATTTTCCTCGGTATTATTTAAATAATCTATAGATTAGATTACTTATATTATTTAATACAGAACAGTGTAAATGCTATATAAACAATTGTTATATTCAGGACCAGATTTACCTACAGGCCGCGTTCTAGGGCCCCGCAATTCTAGGGACCCCAAAACTATCAATCAGATTTCAATGTTTATAAAGCTTTAATAAAAACCCATTTTTTCTTATTAAAAGTGCTAGATAGAAAGTAAAATGTTAAAGGTTATACGTTACAAGGAGTCTTTAAAATTAGACGTAGCTAATTTGAATATTTAGGGTCCCCAAAGCCTTGCTCGTCCTAGGGCCCTCAAAAATGCAAATTCGGCCCTGGTTATATTGCATTGTTTAGGGAATAATGATAAGGAAGTTTGCTTTTTGAAACTCTGGAAAATTTTTTTCCCCCGAATATTTTCACTCTCCAAATACAAAAGCCCGACTGTACTTAGTTCCTGTTATATAATAAAATCTTAAAATAATCTTCAGATTTTGAAAACCAGATTACACTAATTTGTTGTGTGGTTTCAAGCAGCCCTAGGAGAGGGGGGGTCTAGCCGGGACACTGGCCCGAGATCCATGAGGCCTAAGGGGGTCCATGCCGAACCCTTACGGGGTGGTGCAATATAAAAAGGTTACCTACCTGTTTGACTGCCTGACATCGGTGACATTCACAAAATTTTTTTACGAGTCCGCACGTGTGTTTAGGGGAGCCTCAAATTAGTCTTGTCCCGACTGAAAAATTTCTCTTGGAGACCCTGGTTTCAAGAATAAACCACGTCTTCCGAGAGAGATTTCACTATACCAGTATATATGTAAAATATTTTTGTATTTCATTTTTGAATAATATATGTTAATGACTAATATTTCTATAATTGTTGTTATTGGTTATATTAACATATGCTTCAAAATAACATAATTAACAAAATATGCTGTTCTAGCAATCGTAATTTAAACTTATATATAACTTTATTTTATGGAGAGTGAGGTGATACTCTATTTAATATGAATGTTTCCAAAGATATTTTCCAGAATGAAAATTTTTATTTTTGTGATATCTATTTTTGTTAATAAAATATGTAAATTTTTATGACCACGAGAATAAAAAATTTTTGTTAAGAACGAGAAATTTCACTTAGTGGCCTGTCATGAAATTTAGCATTAAAAATGTTCTTAGGATATGTACAGTAAGACCCCGTTTAACGCGCTGGATACATTCCAAGGAAACAAAACGCCAAATGAAATAGCGTTAAATGAGGTTATTTTAAACATAAATATGAGAATAGGTGAAACAGGACAGTGAGAAATAAAATTCTAAAAAAAACCTGCGTTATATCGAAACAGCGTTAAGCGGGGTCTTACTGTATCTTCAATTAAACAAGTACTGTAGTTTTGGAAAAAAATCTCTTCGTTCCGAACATGTCTATTATTTATAATTACTACATTAAAATGTACAGGATGATTGTATATTATCGTTGGGGTTTCCATTGCCTAAAATTTTCAAAATGGAAACAAAATAAAACTGCTTACAAGATATGAGAGTATAACTCAAAGTTTTATTACCTATAGAATCAATACTGCAGATTGCTAAACAGTTTTAAAATGTACTCTTTCCGTGGCACGTAAGATTTCCATGTTGAAATCAATTCCAATTTAAGTGTTCTCCAGCATTTGTGGTGTAATAATTTTTATCGCAGCAATAATTCTGGTCTTCAGTTCGATGAGGGAGATCATAGAGGTCTTGTAAACAGTGTCTTTCACGTATCTATTACAGGAAGATATCAAGCAACCTAATATCGGAGGAGACGGAATCGGTCTATCATGCCCAATCCAGTGCCTTGGAAGATGCATATCAAGAAATTCTCGGACAATAAGAGCCCAATGTGGCTGTGCGCCATCTTGCTGGAATACCATATTTGCTTGATCATCTTCCAACTGATGTAACAGATACAACTGTAGCATGTCAAGATAGGTCACAGCTGTCACTGTGTTTTCTTCTTCCCTTCCTCTAGTGTCCTGTCATATTTCTCCTGACTAAAATCTTTCCTCCTTTTCTCTAACTTTCCTTAATTCTTCTCCCTTTATACTTCGTTTTTCTATTGATAAAATCTTCGAGTAAGCCTGTATTCTTTTTATTCCCAGTCACTGTGTGTTTTTGGCCGAAAAAACCCCTCAAAACTTCCGTAGATGACAAATCACACAAAACATTCAACTTTGGACTATCTCTTTCGAACAACGTGAGGTTTTTCTGATCCCATAGTCTGCAATTATGAAGATTTACTCTCCCGTTATATTCTTTCCCAGACATCAATGCGACGAGTACAGCCTTGTCAAATGAAACTTTTTGAGTTTCACTTTCATATTCTATAAGCAGTTTTTTGTTGTTTCCCATTTGAAAAATTACAGACTACGAAAACCCGACAATAATTTAAAATCCTCTTGTGTATCATCAGTTTGAAGAGGAATCCGAAGTTGGCCTATTTTGTTAATCCAATCTCAATTCCTTATTTAATAATGCAGTTCAGGTCCCATATCTTATTAGGAGGAAACCTGAGAAACTTTAACTTCGCCATTTAAAAATATTTTGCTAAAAAAGTAAATGCGCTGTTTATTAAAGCTGGCTTTGAAATTAAATTATCTGAAGAAATCTACTGAATTCCATAAAAAAATAAAACAAAAATAGTTCAAAAATTATTTGAGAGAAATTCCAGAAGATTGAATGGCACCATTTTTAAATGATTTCTACACATTAAATAAAACTACATATTGCTGTGTCATCAAAGTCAGTTTCTATGGCTTGATCACTCTGCTAAATTTCATAAAATCCATTAATTCGAAATATATTAAGAGAGTATCTAGAAAATTTATATGACCGTAATTTTTAAATGGCGATATTAATTAATATAGATTAAAAGACGTGGTATTGAAATCATCTGTAATGGCGGAACGTGATTATTGAATTTCGTGAAAAATCAATTAATTCGATAGTTATTGGTTGATATGTACTGAAGGAATGATGGTCTTAATCCATTTTCTTTCCATAAAAGAATTTGCACTGTAAAACTTTATCTTTTTATTTTATTAATGTATAATTTTCTAAGAACTATTAACTGAAAACATAAATGCAGTTCGTACTTTAAAGTATGCATTAAAAATGTTAAAATTTTGAAATACTTATTATTAATTACAGAAAAATACTTCACTTTTAATAATCCTTATATAAAATAAGCGTAATAGAGACGTTTATGTATTTTGAATAAAATAAAAATTTTATAGGTCATGGACTTCAATAGTAATTACAGTACTGCAATTTGTTTTTCGCCATAACAAAATTTTCGGGTAACGTCCTCTAGGTTGTGCCTGAGTGAGTGAGTAGTTGGCAGTCTATTCTATGTAATGTACTACTTTCACAAATAACTTTTCTAAATACAACATGTGCTTACCTAATGTTTCCCTTTTTACCTTGTATTGATGCCAGTTTCTATCGGTTTTCATGACAAACTGTTATAATTAATGATTCAGCACATTAAATTATAATTAAAATTTTTTTTTTAATGCGAAGTCACGATACGTGAATTTTTATGTTGCATCACAGTTTTTTGTTTTACTAATTTCTTAAGTTGCATATTTATAAAAGAAGTGACATGTATTTAATTTTCGTCTCGAAAATGTTTAATGTATGTTTTCCCTTCTCAAACATAGTTTTTGATGGATACAGTATTATTATATAATTTAAATATTTCTGTAATTTACAGAATACGATTTTGATTTATTACTTAATTCATAGTTAACATATTGAAAAAAATAAAAATAAAAAATACACGTGGAAAGCAATATCTAATATTGCATTATTTATTACTACAGTAGTGTAACGACATCGAATGTTATTTATTTACCTCTTAATTCTAATGAATTATTTAGATTATTGTTTATGATTTAAATTTCACGATTTTTTTCATCATAATTGAAGAATTATTAAAGCATAACAAAAAGTGCATCGTTACTAACTGGATATAGGTTATGATACGCATTTCACAGCGTGATCTGTTCTTTCCTACTTTACCAAACTAAGATGGGTCAAGGTTGAGTACAGCAGTAAGCAAGTTGACCTAGACTGTTAAACCATTGGTAACGAAAATAAGGCCACTTATAATTTTTTTTTCTCTTCTCAATATATATATATATTGATCTATTTTAAATCTTTAGTAGCTTCAATGTTTAATTTTAATCCAGAATTATGCTTAGATGTTAAGATGAATTAAAAAATATTATGAACAAAGATTTAATTTATTCGTTTTCTCTGTAACTAGACATTTAAATATGCTGTAATGCAAAAAAATTGCTTTATATGCATTAATACTATACATAAAAAATGATGAAAAAATATGTATGGAAAGCAATAAGTATTGCATTATTTATTACTACAGTAGTGTAACGATACTGATATAATGTTATTTATCTACCCTTTAATTATTCATTATGGAAAAAATGCCTATTTGGTAATCCAAAATGTTTAATATTTTAATCGATAAGCACATTTTTGAATGAAAAATGTGCTTATCGATTAAAATATTTTAAACATTTTGTCGACTTAAATTTGAAAATACAATAAGCACTTTTTCAAAAATAGAAAAATTTCATATGACAAATAATAGGTAGAAGAGAGCGGTTCCCAACTTGGGGTACATGTATCATCAGGGATCAGGATGTTCAGGGCGAAAAAAATCGAATAATGCACTTTTTCAAAAATAGAAAAATTTCATATGACAAATAATAGAAGAGAGCGGTTCGCAACTTGGGGTACATGTATCATCAGGGATCAGGATGTTCAGGGCGAAAAAAATCGAATAATAGAGGAAAGTGTATATATTAATCACAGACATCTTGACAATATTAAGAGTACAATTGATGGAAAAGGGTTGCCAAGTGAACAAAAGTTGGGAACCGCTATAAGGGAAGAATATAAATTAATGTTCTCAAAAATTATCTCTGAAGGAAATTTTTTAATTCTTATATCAGTAAAAATTGAATTGCACTGTCAACGTGAAAATAAACTTAGCATTTCCGCTTTTAGTAGGTGTATACTATACAAGTATACAGTGCACAGCATATAGTATTTTTAATTTAAAATATATTTGTTTCAGTGACGTGAAAATTAATTTCTGTTTTAGCTTTATTTAAATGTTTTTAATCCTTATATCAGTAAAAATTGAATTGCACTGTCAACGTGAAAATAAACTTAGCATTTCCGCTTTTAGTAGGTGTATACCATGCACAGCATATAGTATTTTTAATATAAAATATATTTGTTTCAGTGACGTGAAAATTAATTTCTGTTTTAGCTTTATTTAAATGTTTAACACGAAACGATTTATTTGTTATATTAAAAGATGTACTAAAAATTATTAATTATTCAATAATAGAATTTTTTATCTTGTAGAATTTAAGGAACTGAGAAAAATTGCTTGTTATTAATTGATTATTTATTATGTTCACACTAATTTTAATATAAATTAAAGAAAGATGATGTAATTTAATAATAAAAGTTATACAAAATACACTTTGTAATGAGTTGTATGCACGAGTTTAATTTACATATTATTGAAGATTTCAAAAATAGTTTTCAGTGTATGTAGTATATTTATTCACACACACATAAACACACGTGTATTGCATACTCATACATAGCATAATTTAACTTATGCACCTGCTAATTTATGAAACAATTAAAAATAAAATACCGTACAATATTGTGTGATGATCAGATAATTCATGTCAGCCTGCCCGAATGAATAGAAAATTCACAAAAATGATTTAATTATGATCGAAAATAAAAAAACTAATATGCATATTTTGATAATTAACAATTCTTAAGATAAATTCTTCGGTTTAGAAATCATTTAGATGAGTTTTTATCTTTATTCTCATACTATTTAATTTCTCTGAACTCATACGATACCGTATATGCTAGTTACATTATACTATTACGGAAATAAAATCAAATAGACGAACACAGTACTCATATTTTTTTTTTTTTTTTTTTTTTTTTTTTTTTTTTTTTTTTTTTTTTTTTTTTTTTTTTTTTTTTTTTTTGAATAATTTTTGTATGCAATAGTAATAAAAATTTATAGTAGTTTTGTCGATAAAAATATTTTCTTATTTGTATAATATTTATCAATATTAAGATAAAAGCTAAAATAATTATTTTGTTAAATAGAAAAATATATTTCTTTATTTCTTGTAAAGTAATAGGCGATGTGTAGTGCAGGACAGTTGAGGTGGTTGACCTCTTTGCCTATGTTTCTTTACAGTTGGCTGCGTGCAGCATATGATTGCAGCGGATGATGTGTGTTGTTAGTACAGTACTATATACAATAGGTATAGATGTGGAATGTCAGTTGGATTACCAGCATTTATATCCATAAGCGAGAGTTTTCCTGGTACTAAAGGTCATTAAAGATTTTTTTAAATATTGTATATGTGTTTAATTATTAAATATATATATATATTTAAAAAAATCCTTAATATATATATGTAAATGTGTGTATATTTATTGCACAACAAATATACAACACACACACACACTGTGTATAAACAGTTGTAAAAAAAAAAAAATTATTTGAAGAAATTATAATATCGAAAAATCAACATTGTCTTAATTTAGAATTAATATAAT
>AYEL01090474.1:0-19212 GCA_000484575.1 Olivierus martensii
AAAATTTAAGTATTTAATTTAGTCATTTTTTAAAATTATTTCGAATTTCATTATTTTCTAGATAATAAGAGAAAGATTAAGCTGGAAAAAAAAAATTGAATTATTTTATTTATACCATTTTATCAGAAGAATAAAGATTTTTTTTCTGACTTCTTATTCTGAAAATTATTAAGAATAAGTATCGGTAACATGAGAATATGCAAGTACTGACATATAAAAAAAAAATTCCATAATATAATTTTCCATTTAGAACACCAACTTTTTATATTCTAAAATAGATATAAAATGGGAAAATGAGGCAATAATGATAGATTTGTGATAAAAAACGAGCATGGGATGCTGAAATATATTGTACTGCATTCGAAAAGGGAGAAGGTGTAGAGCAGTGGTTCTCTAAACTGGAAACCGCAGACCCCAAGTTAGAAAATCACTGTGTTAATTGTAGTTAATTTTAAAGCAGGGGTTCCCAAAGTGCGGCCCTCAAACCCTAGAAATGCGGCCCGCGATGTCAGATCATCCGTGATCTTGAATTCATACAAATAATTTACATTTTTTACAAAAAGTAAATGTTTTATGATATTATAATTAAAAATTGTTCAGTTTAAAAAAAAAAATACATGTATAAGTGCTTCCAAATATGTTTTCATTATTGAACATACATATATAAGTGCTTCCAAATATGTTTTCATTTATTTGGAAGCACTATATATAAGAAAAAAATTTTTCAATCATGTGAGTATTAATAAGTCCAAATCGAGATGAAGAAACTTTCTCAATCACGAGTATTATTAAGTCCAAATTGAGATCAAAATAAAATACTTTTTCAATCATGAGTATTAATAAGTCCAAATTGAAATCAAAATTACTTTCTCAATTATGAATATTAATAAGTCCAAATTGAGATCAAAATTAACTGATCTCTCTCAATCACGAGCATTAACAAGCCCAAATTGAGATCATATTTTAACTGATGAACATTTACAAGAAGTGTTAATAATACATTCAACCGACTTAGAACCAAATGCTCAATATTATTATTAAAATAAAACAACAAATCCACAAGTCACATACTTCAGATTGATGAATTTATTATTATTTTTTTTTCATTTATTTGAAATTATTTAGTTATTTTTGTTTTATTAATTTTTGAAATTTGTTATTTTAAACAAGTTGCATTAAAAAGTAATTATTGTCATAAATAAAGAACGATTATGTTATAAAATTAGTATAAATCTCATTTATTTGAAATTATTTAGTTATTTTTGTTTATTAATTTTTGAAATTTGTTATTTTAAACAAGTTGCAATAAAAAGTAATTATTGTCATAAATAAAGAACGATTATGTTATAAAATTAGTATAAATCTTTCTCTTATGTCTAATTTTTTATCGATTTGAACGTATTTTTCCATAACACTTTTTTTTTTGGCCCGCCAAATATTTTGGAATTTACAATTTGGCCTTTGGGAATCCCTGTTTTAAAGGGTCCGCGAGCAATCTAAAAAATTGTAGAGAGACCTTCACGCAAGAAATCCTAAAAAAGTTTGAGAACCACTTTGTTCGGAAAGTCACTGTATACTTATATTACTATGATATATATATATAGGTGCACAGTGATTTTCCAAACACCCTGTATAATTAAAAATAATAAATTAAACAAAAAAATCGTTTATTTAAAACAACAATAAACAAACTGCTATAATCCGTGTAAAATATATAAATTTTTAAATTTCAAATATTCAAAGATTTGTCATACAAATCTAAATACAGTAAAACCCCGTTTAACGCGGGGGATACGTTCCAAGGAACCAAAGCGCTAAATGTAACAGCGTTAAACGAGGTTATTTTAACACGTAAATAATGAGGATAGATGAAACAGGACAGTGAATAAAAAATATATACATAGCATTTTTTTAAATTTTATTTTGTAACATGTATTATTACTATTATATTACATTAATTATAGACATTTTTTATTGCTAATATCGATTTGTATTCATAAATCATTCGCGAAAAAATTCTTAAAATTAGAAAATAAAAAGTTTTTAGAACGAAAAGCAGTAATCAGATTTTAGTAAGCTATAAACAACGAAAAAATAATGATGAAAGAATAATGTTCTAACTTCGAGGAACTATAGTTTAAAGTGGACATTCGGATTAAAACTAAAATGGGATAATTGTTATTTTTATTACTATAAAATAACATTGATGATCACCAATCATAAATATGAACTCTGACCGCAGCAGACTTTCATATTTACTGCACTGCACTGATATCAAACACACTGTGAGCATACTGCATAGGAGTATCAATGTAACAAATTCCTGCGATTTCGGATTTATGTAAGAATAACCGTTTACATGACAAGAAACGGTCATTACATTGAGGGAACATCACAGATATCAATTAGTCGACATAAATTTAAAAACTTTATCATTTTTAATGCTATTCGTCTTAATTAAATGAGGAACAGCTGGTACTGCCCATATGATCGGAACTACAGAAGGAAACCTGTGACGTTTTGTATGCTTCGATCTGATTGGTGGAGAGTTACGGCACAACCTTGTCTATCTATTAACCATGGGTAGAACGTACCAATATTACGGACAAGTGGGCACCACCCCTGATATACATATGGTCGCAGATACTTCAGTGGCATCCACAACTTCGTCCGCGATTCCCATTGAATTTCGGACGAAGACTCCTGCAGAGATGTTTGGCACCAAGGAATACAGTATATGCTTACAGCGAGAATAGTAAACAGGACCGAAATCAAGTTCATATGTCTCAGCGGACATTAGATAGTAGTAGTAGATAAAAGGGAGGAGCCTACACAGCCCAAGCACAGCGACCAGCAATGGTCTATTGTGCACCAGCGGACATTAGAGGCACAATGTCGATTCGTCCCGCAACGAAATTTTCCGACGAACTCACGAAATATTAATCACAAACAATTTCCTAATAATATGATCTCCTGATTGACACAGGATAAATTGAAGACTAATCCGCAGACGGAAATAGTGGATGAGAAGCGTCTTCCCACGCTATCATATCGATTATGCGAGCAATATAGATACATTTTATGTAGCTAATAGATGACATTCGATTTCAAGGATATATTATCAATAATAACTAACAGAAGCTTTCTGTCCAACAAAATGTATAACTTTCATACAGTTTTCTTAAGCAAATATTTATTTTCAGTAATTTATGAATTAAAGTAGATTAAAACCGCGGATTAAAATACATGAAATATGTAATATATTTTATGTTCCAATTATAGTTCTTTCCATTATTAAATATAAAAGATATTACATAAATGTAGCAAATATGTTTTGACATATTTATGTTTCATACGCTGAAAATTGTGTACTGGCATAGAGATGTTCTTCTCTTTTGCGATTTAAAATTTCCAAGGAACATAGTTTCTGAATGTTGTAAAAGTCCGTCCTCTTAAACCAGAATGCATTTTGAAAGTTATTACTTCAGTCATCGGTAGGAAACATTATTTATAATTATCTTTCTTATCAATAGCTTTATATTAAATAATTTTAATTAAATATTGAGAAAAAATTTAATAACGAAATTCTATTCAAATGTATATCTATATTTATGTTAGATCTGATCGAAAACATTTGATAGACAAAAATAAGTCAAGTATAGTACCAAAAAATTAGAATAGTTGTTGCAATTTACATGCATCTTTTGCTTGAGGTTAGTGATTGTGTTCCAGAAATGAAATTGTCGCTAAATTATTCTTCGCTCGAGATTCTTGAACAAAGAGCATTTAGTTACAATTTCAACACTTTAATATTTTTTTTTTTTTTGTCTGGTTAACATTGAAATTTTCTAGGATTCACTAATTGTTTCGAGAACTGTATAAGTTAAAACTTTTTCAAAACATAATTTGCATTTGACATACTAATTATAATAATGCAGTTATCAAGTTTAATTTCATCTAATTACAGTATATATATAATTTAGTATAAATGCCCGTTTATAAATTAAGAATAAACGTCACTCAATTTTCACACTGTACACACGATTTCATGTTATCCTTGAGATTTTTAGATTATAATAAAGTTCCAATTAATCGAAATTCCACATTATCCGATGTAAATTATCATTTACTTCGGATAATGTGTTTTCTTTTTTTTTTTTAATTTTTGTAATATGATAATTACTGTAATAAAACAGTTGTAAATAAAATCGTTTTATTACAAAATTAAAAAAAAAAAAAATCAACATGATGTGATGGCAATTAACTTTTAAATTATACGATAAAAGTTATTATAGTCATTAAATAGTTAACCTGAATATATAGTGTACATCATCACATTAATATATCCATAACCAGCTGATATAATTATTAACAATAAAATTTATCAAATTTTCTGTTGTTTGAGTTTTTGATTAACCCAGATGATCTCTCTGTTTTCCTCCTCCTTTTCGAAATTTGTAAATATTTCTACTTTTTTTTTTTTACTTGAGTCATAGTTTATAGCTTCTACAAAGTGTATAAAGTTTGAGGTCCTGAATTTTCTCATTTTCACATAGACGATTGATAATTATTTTGGCCAAATCTTCATGCATCAGGAAGAACAGGTATCAATTAATTCTAAATAAATTTATGTTAAACTTGCGTATGATTTTCCATTCATTTTATAAAATAATTTTAAAATTTAAAATTTATATATTTACTGCCACTGTTTATTAAGATTAAATCAAGTGTTTAGGAAACTATAATCCGTGTACAATATGTACAAATGTCAAATTATTTAGACTTATCCGTATATTTTTCTCTCTTTCTCTAAGTGTCATCTCCAGATTGCGATTGCCATTCTTCTTATCCATTCTCTATGTTAGGCCCAATATAGAATGTTGGATATCATTTTATCAGTAGTAAAAATATACAGATTTATACTGTACTGTATTTACTGACAAATGAAATTCACTTACTTTGTTTTTATTTCGGCATGTTTTATTTATAGTCAGAATTTATAAAAATTTCTATATAGATTTCTATCAGAATGTATTAAAAAAAATCTCGTAATTTGAATATAACTCATAAAATAACATTTAAACAGCTTATTAAATGAAGAAAAGTTGCTTTAAAAAATTTACTATGAATTTAAATTAAGTTTAAAGTAAGTTAACTCTTACAGTATGGAATTATGCTAGATATAAAATGGAAAAAGTAGCAGGAGTAGGCAAGGTCTTTGGTAATAAAAGCCACATATAATATTTTTCATACATTTTTGAATGTTCGAGAGCCGCAGAAAACATTATTTTATAATTTTATTTATAATTAATAAAAAAAATTATATAGTAAGTCCCATTCACCAAAGAATATATATATTTAATCTATAGTAGTCACTTTTAGAATTAATTTTGGCGGAAGCGACACAGGCTATTAAATGTCGAAACATTATTTAAAAGCTAAAAATTTGAAGTTTCAAAATATCTATTTTTTATTTTTTTTACTTATTTTTAAAGCATTTATGAAAAATAAAATATTCTATTATTGGTACATACCTGTACTACTATAGATTATTAATATAAAAGTTTAGGAAAAATGATAACCAATATTGTTTCAGGAGCCACACAGAATAACTTTGGAAGCAGCATGTGTTTCTGTAGCCACAGTTGCTATATATTTGCATTATAATGCATAAGTATCGTATGCACAGTGATATTAAAAACTTGTTTGCACTGATTTCGTATATTTATAAAAAATTTAACTCTAACGCTCTGTATATGTAGATGGAATACCGAGTTATAATATTGAGATATGCCAAAATTTATCCTGTTCTAAAATTAAAAATATCATAATAAATTGCATCAGTTTGATATTATTCATTCTAAATTCTCTTCGTCCTTTTTTTTTTTTTTTTTTGCATCAGTTTGATATTATTCATTCTAAATTCTCTTCGTTTTTTTTTTTTTTTTTGGAAATTTATATAAAATAGTATGAATTTCTTATCACAGTATGCATACTTAATTTTAAGTTAGAATGACGATTATAAAAATTCTAATAGTAATCGATATACTTTGACAAATTTTTAATATAAAATTTCTTTTTTCATATTTGATTATAAATAGGTAAAATTCACTAAGTTTAGTAGTAAAACAATTGAACAAAAAATTCGGAAACTATGTATAAGTGACATCGGTTCAGTGAGAAGTTTTTAACTTTGTCATGACGTAATCGTTGAGTCGTTGACCGATAATTTTTTATCGTCATTATTTGTCTCAGCAAATGTATATTCATTTGCACCTTCCAAAATAAAAAAAAAAAAAATATCTTTAATTTTAACAATAAGAAATATAATTCCATAAACCTTAGGATATTTAACTCAACTGAACTCGAGAACTGAAAATTTAAATTCCAAATGAAAATAAAATCTGGTTTCTTGTATTTAAAAGTACGATTAAATGAAATGTTCTTTGAATAATTTTTATTATATATAATCGTATATTTAATACACATTATTCCTGTTCCCTTTTCCATCCATTTTTGCTTTAAACTGCAAGATTTCGCGTATAAAAAAAATATTGTGCAGTATTTCTTTCGTCTGGTCGTACAAAGAACTTTGTACCTACGATACAAGGTAACATGAATGGGATATACACCCTGCCAAATCTTGGAAACGATAAAAGTAATCTATAAATAGGTTCTCACTTGGAGAAAGAACACCAAACAAAAATCTCATAAGTTATCAGATAATCTCAAAAATCATATTTAGGTAATATTTAAGAGTTCATATTCCACATGCAAAATAAATTTTGAATTAAAATGAACTTTTTTTTTTTTTTTTTTTAACCTAAATACACTTGAAAAATAAACCTTAGGATATTTAACTCAACTGAACTCGAGAACTGAAAATTTAAATTCCAAATGAAAATAAAATCTGGTTTCTTGTATTTAAAAGTACGATTAAATGAAATGTTCTTTGAATAATTTTTATTATATATAATCGTATATTTAATACACATTATTCCTGTTCCCTTTTCCATCCAATTTTGCTTTAAACTGCAAGATTTCGCGTGTAAAAAAAAAATATTGTGCAGTATTTCTTTCGTCTGGTCGTACAAAGAACTTTGTACCTACGATACAAGGTAACATGAATGGGATATACACCCTGCCAAATCTTGGAAACGATAAAAGTAATCTATAAATAGGTTCTCACTTGGAGAAAGAACACCAAACAAAAATCTCATAAGTTATCAGATAATCTCAAAAATCATATTTAGGTAATATTTAAGAGTTCATATTCCACATGCAAAATAAATTTTGAATTAAAATGAACTTTTTTTTTTTTTTTTTTTAACCTAAATACACTTGAAACACATGCACTTATCTAAGGAATCATTAAAAGTATTGAATATTCAGAGATTAATTATCTGTTAAATATATTTTGATAATTAAATTTTAACTAACTATATTCAAAATAATCTTATTTAAAAAAATATGTACAGTATATATTTTTTAATATATATATATATTAAGTAATTTGGACTGTTTCCTGGTTTGTCTCATCATTTGATTTTTTTTTTTTATAAATGTTACTACTGAATAAAATATTATATGCTTATTTTATGAGATTATAAAATAAATCTTATAAAATTAGATAATAGATTTTATTGAATAAATAATAATATATTGGCTTTTGTTCTTTTGCATTAGATGTGACTGACTTGTGGTTAAAATTTAATATTTTTTAAAGGAATATGATATTTATATATTTTTAAACGAAATAGTGATTCTGCTACGAGTTATATCAGAATTTTCTGCATTTATAAGCATTAAATATGAGGCTTATGTTAGTGTTATCAATTCTAGGTGTTACTTTCTTATTGTTGGCGAATGTTGGCAATATGCCATAACCTGTTCTTGAAGTAAAGATGTGTACGTGAACAGGTTAAGAAAAATGATAAGTTTATTTAAATATACCATATATACGAGTATATGTAATGAAGTTTTAATCGAAATTTATATATATATACACGTATTGCAGCAGGAGAAAATATTCATATACTGTGTATTAAATTTTACAGTTTTAATTTTTATATATTTATATTAATACAACGATATGTGGCCTCTGTTAGACAGTTTTTCTGGGCTTTTTGTTTTCCTTATTTTAAGTTTTTTTTTTTTTATATTAATAATTTAAGCCTTTCTATAGGTTTAATTATTAATTTTTTTGGGCTTATTGAAATTTTAATATAAGGAAAAATTTTGTGTGGTAAATCAGTTTTATGATTTAAAAAAAAAAATGTAAAAAATATTTTCATAAAGAGTAAATTTTCGTTTAGTAATGAATAAAAAAAAATAATAATAATAATAATCAAAATTTAAAGCAATGTTATAATTTTTTGCAAATTGATGAGTAAAAAGTAAATTTATCGAAATCCCTACTAACGTGTAGGCTAGTAATGAGTTAATTTTTAACTAACTAGTCTGTAAAGTTGCACAATATACGAGTGGTGTATATATTGTCATTATTCTCAGTCACTCGATGAAACTGCCTTAAGCGCTCCTCTGCAACAGATTCACCACCCCTATACCTACTAATCGACTAGTCTCGGTGATTTCCCGTTCTATTTTGAGATCACTTTTCTCTGGCTTCACCACCCGAATGCTTGGCTGGATATCAATGTTGCCAGCTGGCGAAGTGTGTGTGTGTGAGTATTGGCCAACCGACAAACTCTGGCTGTTGATGACCTTCAGGAATTACCGTCCTCGTGTCCTCGACTTAGCTCAACCCTACCTCCCCATTTGACTGGCTGATAATGGTAGGTTCCAAACTTGCCTGTCATGTCTGCGGCCGCAGTCTCTCACAAGTAATCTGGGGCTAGTTCATTGACTCGACAGATGACTGGATAGATGTAGGGTTGCTTGCAGCAGGGTGTGTTTTCGCACCTGTAGAGTTTACTTGTCGTATTCAAATTTATCCGATGTCTTTAAACGGTTAAAGATACACTTAGTGCTTCGGAATCGACTGCTGCATCGTTCACAGTAGAGCATATGAATGATTCTCCGCACCGAAGCTATGTTGCCATTGTTCCAACATGGTTGCCGTCAATGATACTTCGGGCAAAACCTGGATTACTCCGTCGATCATTTTTAAGGAAGTAGTGGTGTTGTGTGTATCGTCATTGATATGTTGGTAACATCTTCCTGTGGTTTTTCTTCCTGCCGTTATACGTGGTGTGTTTTCGGATTTAGGAAATCTACATCTGCATTATTTAAATGTGAAAATGTCTCGGATATGTGTTTGCCGACGTAGACTGTTTTGTTGTTCCATCTAAAACATATTCCAAGATGGTGGAATATGTTGACTTCTCGTGTTTATAAATTAGATGTGAATTCATATTAAGTGTTGAAATCTTTCGCCTATCTTGTAATCTAGGCCCCATACATGTACAATAACGGCCATCTTGTCTGAAATGAGTAACGTGAAAACGCTGTCTGTGGGACATCTAAATAGTCCGACTTACGTCGTTGTAGAACGGTAAGTTAAAGGTATATAAATGAAAATTTTTTCTCGTCTTGAAAATCTCACTTCCGGCATATATAAATTTACGATGCATCAAAATTAGTATCATATTTGTTGTTGTTATAAATAATAAGTAAATAAAAATCATTTCCATGAAAATTTGTAAAATTATTATTTTTTTTTGTTACGTCATTGAATACCCGGATAGTTAAGATCTCTTCTAACCTTCGCCATTGCTAGGTGTATCACGTGGTTCATCATCACGTGATATTGTAAAATTACGAGTAAATCGACGCTACTTGTCAAAATAACATTCAGGATGCTTCCGTATTGCATTTAGATTTTTAAAATTATTTAACTCTGTCCTGATTAGTATTCAGCACTTTGATTTTTAATCATTCAAAATTGCAAAACGATTCAAAACAGTTTTATATTAATCTGGTTTTACTTTCATTAAATCATATTTCATGTAATTAATAAATTCATTAATTTGGGATAGAATAAATTTAAATTCAGAAGTTAAAACAGGGAATGCATTGAAAGTACATAATTTTGATGATTACGAACAATTTTCCTTGATATAATCTTTTGAAATTATTATGCATTTTTTTTTTTAATAGAAGAGAACAATTGAGATAGTGAGGAACCCTTTCCCTTTCTGTAAGAATATCAAGAGTTTGTTTGAATTTATCAAAATTAAAATAATTGATTGCATTTGAGAGAGAGCAATGAGGGATGCATGTCAGCCTTCATTGTTTGGTTTCCTAAAATAATAAAAAAAAAACTTTCCTTTTCATATCGTTGTTAAACTATAAATTCAATTTTATGTATAAATTTATTTTTTTCTTTATATACAGTTTATCACCATAGACTTGTCATTGATGCTTGGTGATTTCTGTGTATTAATAAACAAAACCAATATGTTTAACTAATTACAAATAACATTTCATTTATAATTAGATTTCTATGTAGTTTACTAGTGCAAAGAATGTTATCTGTGAGTAGTAGTAGTATTACCCAAACATTTAGTGAGCTGTTACTATGATATCTAAATATTAAATATGCAAAAATATTTTTAGAAAGTTAAATTCGGTGTATTGTGGTATAAATGCTTAATATATAATCACACTAATTTAAAAATATTGAATTGATTTTTATAATCAAATTGGGTATAACTTAATTTCTTTAGTAACAAATAAAGTTTAGAAAATATAAAAAAATAAAAGTTAACCTCTGAAAAATTTAGCACATAAAGCACTTATTATGGTAGATTTCCTTTGTGAACACTTTTATTAAACCAAAAGCAGAAACATTTTTGGTCTTTTGACCCTCTTTAGATGCTACAAAATTTTTTTTACATAAAAAAAAAATTCATTAATTTTTAATTTTTTGATTTAAATTTTTCTATATAAAATTAATTTTGTAGCTGCTGAAGAGTCAAAAAATCAAAAATATATCTGCTTTCAGTTTAATAGGATAGATTTCCTTTATGAATATTTAAGTGCTAATTTTTTCAGAGGTTAAGAAAGATAGGAGAATTTTGTTTATAAATTAAGAACAAAAAATCATATTAAATCTGCACCTTAATTGAAAATAAGTTCTTAATTAGCTAGCATAAATTGATAAAAAATTATTAATAATGAAAATTTGCCAAAAGAAAGTGTTATATGGTGCAGATTTGAAGATATGCACCACTTAAAAAATTATCTTAAAAAATCTAATTTGTGCTATGTTAGAGAAAATGCAGTATAGTTGGCTCTATGCAATTTCAAATTCATGATTTCAGAGATACTGATATATAAGCTTTTATTTGTGCTGGATTTCCATAAAATTCAAATAAATTCATTAAACAAACTTTTTGCAAAAATTTCATTTGGGAACTTAAATATTTGCATATATGTATATAGTATGCTTATTAGTTTTATCTAGTCATCTGTTTGTCTTGTTTTATGTATATTGAATATTATTGTTTTTAAATATGTGCAGTTTTTAACTTATGGAGAATTTTTCAGAATTAATTGGAACTATGTAAGTAGTAGATACACTGTATTATATTTGTTTATTAAACTTATAACTCCCATGACACACATTTTAATAGCAAATTTAGTGATTTTATTCTGCTAAAGATCATTGTAAAAAATATATAATCTTCACTATACAGATACTTTTTTTTAATTTTCATTTACTTAAATGCCTTTTATAATTTATGCTAATTAAGGTCATATTTCATTTAAAAATTGTACTGTTTCATAAAAGTTTAAATACATCAAATAGTATATTAAAGTATAGAAATAACTAGTTGTCTCATAAAAAAAATCATGTTTTTTATTTTGGATTTGTATTTAAGTATTTTAAAAATAATTATTTCCAAATGTGTCTTGTGTCTTGAATTATAATGAATCTTAAAAAAAATTAGTAAATTTTCAGATATTGATTTTTTTGTTGATTGATAATCAATAGAATCTTTATAATGATGACCATAACTGAAATCATTAAAAATTATTAAATAGCTTGGAATATATAATAGATATAGAAGAAAATCTTTTATCTGAAATAGTTGAGACTTTGAGCTGCTTCAGATAAATGACATTTTTGGATATTAGATAACAGTCTATTATTAAAAAAACTAAGAAGTGGTTTTGATGAGTTATTGTACCAAATAAATAATGTTAACACATTCATATGATTGAAAAAGCTCTTATTCAATATAAATATGAAAATGTATTAATTATTGGATAAATCCTCTTATCTTTGGATTACACATCAGCCAAAAACATTTATATGAATCTAAAAATTGATCCTCATTTGTTTATTGCTTGGATAAAAGATTTTTTACTGTACTGAAAAAAATTTTGAATTTCATAATTTTACAACAATAATAATATATATTTGTAAAATAAACATAATATAAATATACAATACAAACTTCAAGGGAATTATAATCCAAATAAATCCAAACAACTTGCCAAATTTAACCCTTGAGATACTTAAAATTCTGTTGTGTATCTCAAGGGTTAAATTTGGCAAGTTGTTTGGATTTATTTGGATTATAATATAAATATACAATAAACACTACACATAAATATATAAAAAATAGTTTCTTTTATTTAACATACTAAAAAGTTTTTCCACTTAAAAAAATTTGGTATGTACTATGCAAGCGACATGCAAACAAGTCTTCATCATGGGTTTTAGTTTCAAATGAAAAAGTAATAGAAAAAGTACTTAAATTTCATTTAGTTTTTAAGAAAAGTCCATAGAAATATGCATCTTTTCTCTCAGTCACCTCATTCAATCAGTAGGCATTCTGCACAAACAGTAAGTGAAAATACACAGTACTATACAGAAAAAATTTCTTCATTCTTGGCTTATTTTATTCAAGGGACTATCTACTATCCAAAATTAGCAAATATTTTGTTAGATGGCTAAGATTTCATATAAAAAATTGTTTTTTCATCAATGTCATGAATGAAAAGTTGAAAAAAATATAAAAAATTCAAAAAAATTTTTACATGATTAGAAAGAGGCTAAGGAATGTAGAAATGTTGTGAAAACAATAGCAAGCATACAACACAGTTAATAATTTAATATAACTCATCCAATATAGGTTGTATAAAAAATGTTACGATATGATTGTTAATATTTAAATATATATGAAAATTGTTAATTTATCAGCACATTGCAAATAACATTGGAAATGTGTCTTTATGATATGTGATTTTTATTGCATATATTTCAGAAAACATTCTTAAAGGGTCCCTGCTTGTCGGATGTTCCAGTATTTCCAAGGCCGAACTCGAAATGCCGAACATTTTTTATTCAAAGTCGGGAATTTCTAGTTTTTCCTAGTCAAAACCTGAAATGACAGTTAAAACAAAAGCCTTCATTTCTCACGTATTCTCGCTCAGAGTTCGATATTTGCCAGCAGAAACTTCTTTCATTAGAGAATATGCACAAAGATAAACAAATCTCGTTGAGGAAGGTGCGACAGTGGAAGTACACAGGGCTAAACCCGTTTTCAATGCATGAAGTATTGTGTATCTAAATTATGTTTGTGCAAAAAAAATAATATTTTGTCTAATTCTAAATACCACAAAAGTCTACCTTGCAAAAATAAATAAGAGATATCTAGTTGTGTTTTTCAACTTTTAAAATTTTTTAGAGGTCATGCACAAGGTTAGGCTAAACAGACTATAGTTATGTTTTTCAACTTTTAAAATTTTTTACTTCATATTTTATGTTGAACTTCAATTAATAAATATATTAAAGTATTTGTCCATAAAAAATAAAAAATTGGTAATTTCAGTTCTTTAAAGTCAACTGTGTAATAATGAATGAGAGTTATTCTGTTTTCAGTTTTTCTTATTTCATTTTCATTATTAATCTTCATTATTCTGTTTTCTCAGCAGAGAAAACAGAATAATGAAGATTATTCTGTTTTCTCTGCTGAGAAAACAGAATAATCTTCATTAATTGTTCATTATTTTCTCAGCAGAAAATAACAATTTCATTGTTATTTTTTGCTGAGAAAACAGAATGAACATAATACTTGATAATAATATACATTATAATGAACATAATGCATATTAAAAATGGCAATTTCAGTTCTTTAAACTCAATCATGTAATAATGAGAATTAGTTATGTTTTCAATTTGTCTTCATTTCTTTACAGAAAAAAACAATGAAATTGTTGCCTGTCGAGTAATAAAAATATGCATTATGTTCGTTATAATAATGTATTTAATCAATTCATGTTTTTAATTAACTAATCAACAGTTTTTGTATTCACGGTATTACTATAAATATAAAAATAAAAAACACAACTAGGTATCTCTTATTTATTTTGCAAAGTAAGCTTTTGAGGCATTTAACCCTGTGTACTTCCACTGGCGCAAGTTGCAGCCTTCTTCTTCTTCAACGCGTAATATGGAGGTTTTAGCTAGGATGGTTGCAGCCTTCCTCAATGAGATTTGTTTATCCTTGCGGATATTCTCTAAAGAAATAAATTTTTGTTGGCAAATATCGAACTCTGAGTGAATACGTGAGAAATGAAGACTTTTAACTATTTGCAACTTCGGGTTTTGACTAGGAAAAACTAGAAATTCCGGACTTTGAATAAGAAATATTCGGCATTTCGAGTTCAATCTAGGAAATACTAAAACGTCCTATCAGCGATAGGACGTTCTCGTTTTGACTAGGAAATTCTAGTATTTCCTGAATTTAGGATTGTCCTGAATTGATAGGATTGTACTGAAGTGATTGTTCTAATTGTCTGTTGCCTTGTTGGCCGCGTGGAAACACTTCGGCTGCAAAGTCACTAATTTTCAAAAATACCCATAATAATAAACTAATTCAACCTAACGGTTTTTACGACTTTGCAAATCCAGAGTCCGGCCTGCGCTCAGGTGTTTTTGCTATTTTTCCTAAAATAAATCAAATCAAACCAATTTAGCAATAACTAATAACTAACGTCTAAAGGCTCTCACAGGTGTAAAATGCAACGTCAATACGCTGACGTAAATGCATCGCGCACAGAACGTCGAGCGTACCATGTTCAGACCGAAATCGTACGATGCGTCGTAATTAAATGACGACGTTTAGCTCTTGGCTAATTACTGTGACATCATTTGAAGTTAGCTGATTCAACACGGTTAGATCATCCTCATGATCGGATATTTTTTATCGTAAAGGAATCGATATTTTCTCATTTCTTCCAGAAATGCTTCATTATTGAACGCGCACATGGCATCTTCTCTACTCGCCATATTGAATTACGAAATAAAACACACTCTCTTCTGATTGGACGAATGGCCAACGTACTCCTGGCGCAGTGCATAAAGTTGAAGAAAAATCATCTCCGGCGTAACGACGCAGTGTCTAGCAATCACAGATTTCCATACCATAGATAGTCTACTTTCTATTGTTCTCCCGACCTTTGTGAAGCTGACCTTGAGCTGACCAGTAGCCGTTGAACAAAAGAAACTGCTAGAACAAAGCCGCAGTCTACGTTCGCCGAGTCGTTAGTTGAATACATTTCTTGCTATTTGTGATTGCTTTTTTTGTTTTTTTGCGTTATTGATATATATTGTTTAGCATATGGATAAATGAGCAAATACGAGGTGATAGAAGGTAGGAAATGCTTTTCATTTGGGAAGATTCTACTATCACTGCTTAAAATATGAAATTGATGTTGTTGTACTTACAACAACTGTATTCGATTTAATACAGGAATGAGCAACACGCGGCCCGTTAAACATTTTTATGCGGCCCGCCAAGCATTTCTAAAATTGAATTTATTTTATTATGTTAAATACAAACACCATGAAATTATAAAAGGTATTGAGTTGATTGACTTCAAAACGATTTTATTTGATTTTGAATGTACTTTGCAACTGATTTCTTATGCAATGATGTATATTCTATTTAACAATTAATCAAATCTTTTTTTGTAAGAAATATGCATTTTAAAATCTTTGGAAATATAACACTTTTAATGACATCTACAATTTACCATATGAATTATTATTTATTACTTTTCTAGAAATTACATAAACTGTATTGCTGGGTTATGAAACAGATTTGATATTTTTTCTATTTATTTTATTTATCGATAATAGCCATATTGCCAAAAATTTTAACTATAAGGGCTGCATTAAGTAGCTCTGAAGGCCGCTTGTGGCCTGTGGGCTGTAGTTTGCCCAACCCTGGTCTAGGCCCAGCCATTAAATGCTATTCTTTAACCTTCCAGTTGACCAAATCATGGGTAGTGGCCAGTCTGTGATGGGCCTTATAAGTGGCTGCCACTGCCAGATATAGTATATTTTGCAATATACTAGCTTAACTTAAAAATCTCAAATCAAGCAAATTCATTGAACTATATTTTAATTTTATAGACACTGTTATCAATGTCAAAGATTTCTATAACATCTCCTAAACACTATTATTCTGTAGAATACATAAATTTCATATAAACAACAAGAAATGAAGAATGAAAGTGTTACTGGTTTGCTTTTCTTGTAGGAAAATAAATATAAATTGAAAATTTGTTCCTATTGATATGACACAAGTGCTTCTATCTAGGAATATTTCTCATATTATGCATCATAGCTCTAAGCACATATTTGATACAAAAATAATTTTACATTAAATTTAATTCAATTGTCAGTCTTAAAATCAGATTGACACAAGTGCTTCTATCTAGGAATATTTCTCATATTATGCATCAAAGCTCTAAGCATATATTTGATACAAAAATAATTTTACATTAAATTTAATTCAATTGTCAGTCTTAAAATCAGACCTAGTCTCCAATGAGATGAAAAATGTAGCATGCCCACATTATTTGCATATGCTTAATAGCAATATTAGTTTGCAAAATGTTATAATTTAAATTGAAATGCTTATAAAAAAGCTTTTAATAAAAAATGATGAACACTCTAATAGAGTAATATGTTGGGACTTTTCCTAAATCTCAAATTGTGGTTTAGTTTGATTTTGGTTTGAATTATAAAAATAAGTCAACATTACACTTTGAGTCAAAATTCCACATCTGCATCAATGAGATCGTTATTCTTTGGTTGCATAGTGGATTACATAACAGTTTGATTAACCCTATCACTCTGAGACTTTCAGTATGTATGTAACAATAAAATCCATTTACCTTGCTATTATTATTATTTGGGAATATGATTTTACCAATTTCCTATTTTGTTACTGCTCTTAGAACAACTAAATGCAGCACAATATAACATAAGGGTATGTTTCTTTATGCAGCACTGTAAAGCCAATTGTTTCTACTTAAGTGCTGTGCTGCAGTAAACTATTTCTAAACTCCTAGCTGTAAGGTTTCACTACAGCAGATGTAAAGCACATTTTCACCTCACTTTATGAGTAATGCAAAATGGCAAATTAAGTGCTGTGCTGCAGCAAACTATTTCTAAACTCCTAGCTGTAAGATTTCACTACAGCAGATGTAAAGCACATTTTCACCTCACTTTATGAGTAATGCAAAATGGCAGAAAGTAACTTAAATGAAGTTAAGATGTACAAAAAACTATATAATAAATTTAATATTTACTTCAGTCATACTTACTAGAAAATCTAAAGTGAAATTTAAAGTCAATGTCTGTCTTTTAAATCTCTAAATCAGATTTCAATCCGTCTATCTTCAGATTCAAATTTAATCCTGAATGCGATTGTACTACACATTCAATATAATCTTTTATTTTATTACTTGTTTTTTTTTTTTAATGAAAAAATCCTAAATATTTATGAAAACATTTTTATTTCTGTCAAACTTCATCAATCAAAATATTTCTTTCTGCTGCTATATTAGTCAAGCACACACATATATTAGTCACAAATGGCATCCTCATGTTGTGCTACGGCAGATTGTTTCTAAATTACTGTGTAGCAATGTGCAGCTCCTGCATAAAGAAATGCAGCCTAATGAAAATTTTACAGATAAAAGTATTATATTTATTTTAATGTGACTGTTAAATAAGAAACCTCTTAAGATAATTATCAAATCTACATTGCTAAACTTGGATTTATGTCATCATTATGGTAACTAGTGGAAGAGATGTACATTGAAATTTTTTATTTTTACATCATGAATACTCTTCCTTTAATAGCAGTTTCCAATATGAAACAGATATATCATACATAATACTGTGGTGCCAGTTCTTTGAAATATTTTAAATAATTTCTTATAGAAATTATATTTTGACTTGCATTGTTTCAGTATGCATCACATTTTTCAAGAATATATTTATGGCACACATGAGTTATGGATGTATTTTAATACTTTTGATTAATGGGTTCTTTAAAAAAAATATAATAAATTATTTCTCTGTTTTAAAAATTTATATTAATTTATATTTATAATCTTTTTAACATTAGGTAGTAACTGCGCTTGGTAAAACTTGGCATCCAGAACATTTCACCTGCACACATTGCAATCTGGAACTAGGTACAAAGAATTTCTTTGAACGTGATGGAGAACCTTATTGTGAGAAAGATTATCATAATATTTTTTCTCCCAGATGTGCCTATTGTAATGGACCAATTCTTGATGTGAGTTGAAATTTTTTTTCTTTAAATTTGAATAATGATTTATAATTATGCATGTTTACAATGAATTTTAAATATATTGGGTTGTTCGGAAAGTAATTTCGTTTTTTTCCGACGGATGGCGTTAGTTGTATTTTTACCCACCAATTTTATTTTAAATCTTATTGTTGTTATACATTTTGATAGCTGATATTTCAAGGTTTATTCATAAAAAAAACTTTTTTGATTCTGTGCAATTGTTTATTTTTGGTATCCTGTCAATAATGGAAAACAATTTTTTGATTCTGTGCAATTGTTTATTTTTGGTATCCTGTCAATAATGGAAAACAAAAAGGAGCATTTTCGGCATATTTTGCTTTTTTATTACCGACAAGGTAAAAATGCTATTCAAGCAAGTAAAAAGTTATGCAAAGTGTATGGAGATGATGTGTTAACAGAACACCAGTGTCAAAATTGGTTTGCAAAATTTCGTTCTGACAATTTCGATATTAAAGATGCACCACGTCCTGGAAGGCCAATTGAAGCTGATGAAGACAAAATAAAGGCATTGATTGAATCAAACCAACGAATAACAACACGAGAAATTGCTACGAGATTGAATTTGTCAAATTCGGCCGTTCATGATCACATTAAACAACTT
>AYEL01090475.1:0-67283 GCA_000484575.1 Olivierus martensii
CAGAATTGACAGTATGTATATTCATATGCATAATATTTTTCTTATTCCATACTTCATATTATATGGAGTGTATATTATTATATTCTCTCTGATTGACACAAAATTTATGAACTCTTATATGAAAGCCGAACCTTTTCTGCTGATGTCAAAACCTTTGTCATAGACTGTACATGATTCCAAAATTGTAGCCTACAACGATCCTCAACTGAAGTAATGACTCAATGAGTTTTTGCGTATTGTATGAAAGCCGAACCTTTTCCGCTGATGTCAAAAACTTTGTCATAGACTGTACATGATTCCAGATAAATGTGTTCATTATAGCTGAATGATGATGATTGAAGTCCACTGTATCCAGAATTGACAGTATGTATATTCATATGCATAATATTTTTCTTATTCCGTACTTCATGATATTATATGGAGTGTATATTATTATATTCTCTCTGATTGACACAAAATTTATGAACTCTATAATACTATGGTATATTAGTGTTATGCTTTTATAAATGTGGCAACTTTCTGCTGATTAGCACCTAGTAGCTCAGATATCATTATTGATTCATGGATTATTACAATCAGAACATTTTTAGTTACAAACTTAGCATATTCTTAAGATTTGCTTATAAATTAAAATTTATTTTAAATATATATTAAATAATGTAATATTTATTGACACACACAGTTTTGGCTATTCTATATTTAAATATCAGAAAAGAGTGTCCATTTGTAAGGCAATTTTTGGTATAAGATTTAAATACAATAAAGATTTTATGAAGCATTTTCTGTTATATCATTTTGTTCTTGTAATTTAAAATTTTTTGTACAGTTTTTGAATATTTTATAAATTTGAAAATACAAGTAAACATTGGTTTATGAAACTCAGATATAAGAGACCCCAGTTTTATGAGCAAATATAATTTCTACCAAAACTCTCAATATACAAACCTTTTATGAGAAATTTATAATGAATGAAAATTTCAAATTTAAGTAAGGCACTTGTTAAAATAAAGTAATACATAAAGGGTGGAAATGATAACAGAGACATTATACAAGTGTTTTTCATAGAATAATTCCAAATATTTTATATATATATATATCTATATAAAATTTGAATGCTGTTTTATTTTACATGTGGGATGTATTATGCCAAATTTCAATATGAAACACAATCAGCCAGATTCCTCATGCAAAATGGTTTTGGCTTTTCACCCATAAAACTAGAATCAAATCCAAGTTCCAATTCTCAAAATTTATACAAGAGGTCATGGTTCAGCTATCTGTTTTCCTCAGTCCAGTTTACCTCTCCAGTGTCAACCACATCTATACACGAAACATCATTTCCTTATAATCTGAAGTTTCAGATTCAATTCTAAATTCAATATCTATATTTTCCCAAATGGGTTCCAGCTCATTGAACTAAATCTTTCTATTGACATCCCATTCTACTACAAATGTGAGTGGCCTATGTAAGTACAGGTAGGCCTCGATTAGCGCGAATAATTGGTTCCACGAATTTCTCGCGCTAATCGAATTTGCACTAATCGAAGTATTAACTCTATGGAAAATATGGTAATTGGTTCTTGCTTTGTGAGATTCCGGCCATTAGCTAACTTCACAATGAATAACTCTTAAACAGTTAGTGTTAAGTTTATTGTAAATATTTATTTTCATATTTTACATCATTGTTCATCATCTAAATTAATAACTTACCAGGAATTGCGTCTCATATCATCATCAAACCAACCGCCAAATCAAAACTAAAATAGCGAATCGAAAGCGGAAGTTGAGCGCCGCCTGGCCGCCAATTCTGGGTCGAGAATTGAGTGAATAGGCCGATTTGCAATTAAGCATTGCAACTTTATTGAATCAGTAAATTAGTTCCAGATAGCATTAATAAGCGAAGTTAATGAACCAATGAGAAATTTTTAACAAGTTTTCTATTTGTTTATTAGCAGAATACGACACCAAAAGATAACAAAAACAAATTTTTTTCACAAGTTTTATTTTAAATAAAGAAATCAGATAATAAACAAAAGAAAATAAATAATATCGGTAGTACAGCAATATAATAGGCAAATAAATTTGTAAAGATATCCTTATTTAAAAAAATTTAACAAAGAATGCTTTTATGTCGCTCAATCACATCCATTTTTTGCTGTAGCGTAATCACTTCTCTTTTTTTCGTTTCCTGTTTTATCGTCAGAAGTGTTCTTCCTTTTATCCATTTCGATACAGTACTTTTTAAAAAAGAAAATTCTGTACTATACTGTAGCAAAGCTAAATGATACTATATTGTAATCGATAGCAAACCTAAAAATAAAATGTGCAGTACAATAATGTTAAACAGTTAACAGAAAAAGCCCATCTTTCTGATGTTTCACTCCTTCAAAATTGTGTGACCGTTCTTGGACTGCTCCTCGTTCAGTTTTACTAACCGAAAATTAACAGTAATTTGTTAATTGACATCATAAAAGGAGCTTTGTTAGTAAGACTGATCTGTGTTTACAACTCGCACTAATCGAATCTTTTCTCGCACTAACCGAATAACGGTATCAATTTTTTAGTAAGACTGATCTGTGTTTACAACTCGCACTAACCAAATAATGGTATCAATTTTTTAAGTCGCACTAATTGAATTTGCGCTAATCGAGGCCTATCTGTATTGGTGTGCTTTGTTATTTTGCAGGGATGTAGATAGATAGCAGGATGGTTAAGTTAGTTTTTTTAAGACATGTTATCATATATGGGATATACTATATCTAGCAATGACTACTTTTAGAGCTTATCACAAGCTGACCAACACTTGAATTGGAGTCAACCAGAAGGTTGAAGGATGGAATTCAATGGGCTTGGCCCAAATGCCTCCTGAAAATTGCTGCTTGGGACCTGACTCCTCTAAGGCAGTGATTTTCAACTGCTGTGCCGCAGCACGCTAGTATGCTACCTTTGACGATATGCCATGAAAAATTAAGAATTGTATGTATGTAATTATATGAATCATATATGTTAATAGTGAAATGTGGTTGCCTGGATATTCCTTTTGCAGTTCTACCAATTCCTATAAATAGGATATCGTTAGAAAAATCTAACCTTTGAATTTCTGCAACAGTCAAAATTTTTTGTTATTATTCATAATTTAAAAATTAATGAATAAAACTGAAAATTGTAGTTTCTCTAAAAAGACAAAATCTGCAGATGATGCTATAACTTAATAAGAGCCGCCCATTGATGGGCCACTATTTAATGATCTCGTGTACAAAGTATGTCTGTAACCTGAATGAAATAAAAATAAATACAATAATCTGTTAATGAAAATTCATTGTTAAATCTAAGTTATTATTTAAAATATTTAGTTGTGCCATCAAATTTTAAATTATTAAAATATATACCTCAACAGAAAAAAAAAATTGAGAACCACTGCTCTAAGGTAATAAATGCTTTACCATGAAACAGCCAACTGACAGAATAAGATAGAAAATAACATAAAATGTGAAAGAAGATCATATATATATATAATTTTTGATAATGTTCTGAATAAATTATTATGACTATTATTTTCATATATTAAAGAATATTTTATTGAATTAATTAAACAATAGCTGATATCAACTTTTATTTAGGGCATTTTTTCTTTCTAATTTTTATGCTACTTTTCAATTGGAGATTATTAAATATTGAAGCTATTCAAGGACCTATCATAGACTGCTTACATAGTGATTGGATTGGCCAACAGATCTTCAAGGTGAAATATGGAAGTTATTGGACCTAAAATTGAAGCTGTATCTTTCAGATTATAAAAGACAGCTTTATTATGCTATTTGCTCACCTCTATGCTATTATCAATATATTTATTAAAGAAAATTGCCTTTTTTAGGTTGCAGTATGAAAATTAAAGCTAATTATTGATGTAATTTTGCCATCATTTTATGTAAATAGATGGTATGTTAAGATATTTCACTGAAAAATGAATGCCATTTTTGGGGCTTGGCATACATTATAATTTTTTCCATTTAAATCGGTAGTAATTTACTCTTTGTAATTTACAAGAATTCAATTAGGAAATATTTTTCAGGAATGCTGAATCCTTATAAACCAGTCTGTAATAAAAAGAAAATGTTTAATAGGAAACAAAGTTTTGACCTGCAGAGATAAATATTTTGATTTCTGCAGCAGATCAGTTTTAGCTACATTCAAATAATACTGTATTGTATTTTATGTTCAAATAATTCATATACATAATTATGATAAACATTTTTTATGATATATTATGCATCAATATATATTTTAACATTAATAGTTTAAAATTAATTCTCTATTTAATAAAAAAAATTATTTATTTTTGTTAGATGGAGAATTAATTTTAATATAATTGTTAATGTATATTATGTATCTAACCAAAAACATATATTAAAAAAAATTTAAGTCAAGTATAGTACTAAGAAATTTGGATATTTGTTACAATTTAGAATCTGCTGATGACTCAAAAAAATAAAGCAATAATCTAAGGATCTAATTTATCAAAAATATTTCTGTAATTTAAGTCAAGTATAGTACTAAAAAATTTGGATATTTGTTACAATTTAGAATCTGCTGTTTATTTGATGACTCAAAAAAATAAAGCAATAATCTAAGGATCTAATTTATCAAAAATATTTCTGTAAATGTGAATAAATGTTTTTATTCATATTTATATGTTTTTAATACCATAATAGAGTTATACATTACAGGAAAACAATAAAAAAATAACATAGCATTATCAAATTTTATCTAGAATGGGTCGCAGGAGTGCAGAAAAGGAAAGATGGAGAGAAGATCGATATTCTGAAGTTCAGTCAAATCGAACAAGAGGAGATGAATGGAGAGATCCATGGAGAAGGTTTGTTCTGATTAATTTTTTAAATCTATGATTCTCAATATTCACTGAGAATCTAGGATTTACAGTACATATTTGTGTATAAATTGACTTCAAATATAAATCAACCCTTGATTTTAGGTCTCTAAAAGTCAAGAGTATTGATCCATGTAAGTCAATACTGAAAATTTGCTTGAGAAAGTAATCAACTGCCCAATTTTATGTATAATATTTTTGCATAATGAATTGGATGAAAATCAAAAATTATTTGATCTATAATTTGCTAACAAATGAAAGGAATATGTATATTAATATATTTTGTAAAAAAAGACATCATTTATCATTTATAGGCACTTTAATATACAACTGTATATCATTTTGAGAGAATAGACAGCATTCAAAAAATGAACACACATAACTGATCAATAATGTCCCATATCTTTATCTCTACATATTATACTAGCTTCTTCTACAATCAACCTCCTCTTCATTTATACATTCTTCATATTCTTATATATCATTTTGAGAGAATAGACAGCATTCAAAAAATGAACACACACAACTGATCAATAATGTCCCATATCTTTATCTCTATATATTATACTAGCTTCTTCTACAATCAACCTCCTCTTCATTTATACATTCTTCATATTCTTTCTCTGGTTCTCTCCACTCTTTTCTCAGCTTTCGCTCTCTCTCTCACAATTCCCATCCACACTTTCAGCATATATTTGCTTTATCAATTGTTCTTTATCCATTCATTATCCATGAAAACATACACCACAATTAATTTGCATACTGCATCAGCTACACTCCTTTTTGTTTTTTTATTTGGAATTTGTCATTTCAGCACTCTCTTAATCCAAATTCAGTACAGCAATACCTTGTATAGTCCGATTTCAAATAGTCCACGCTTCACTATAGTATGGATTGTAACTGTTAATAAAAAATTTTTAATATGCTTTTTTTTTTTTTTTAGAATAAATATGAAATGTAAGTGTGCTTGCTACTAACTACCTATATATGACTTGAATAGCTATTATTTGAGGAATTGAGACAAGCAGGCAGCTGCTACAGTGTTGCGAAATTTATCTTAACAATGTTATAATGCCTGCCTCTCAAGTGCAGTATCGTCAGTTGTTTACTGCAAACGCTTAATTGAATCATTCAATTGGAATGAATACTGGGCATATCGGCATTTGCGACTCATCAATCAGTGCAGCTGAAGTGAGAATATGCCTTTACACAGAGTGCCGCTCTGCATTTGGAATGGTGCCGAGCAGCCAACTTAAAAAAAGCAAATGTGTTCACCTGCCGGGTGAGCCTTTTTTATCTATTCGTCTTTATTGGCTCGGACCCACTTTCTGCCCCTTTTGTCTATTATAAATCTTTATAAAAGATTTTAATGTTTAATACGTAAACAAATAATTATTAATGTAAGAATTTATGATTTTAAAAAACATATGAGCAAATCGAAAATTTCTTGGAACAATTAAACCGGACTATGTGAGGTATCGCTGTAATTGTCTACCAGATTAGCATATTGTCTGTTTTACTTTGTTGCCATTATATGGTATGCTAGTAAACATATATGTTTCTCAAACATATTGCATATTCCATTGGTCCTCTTCCAAAAGTAAAAATGCTGTAAAAATTTTTAATCATTTGGAGAAATGAAAATTCTCTATAAAATCATTAATATAATTTTCACATTAGAATTGTATACGTTCTTGAACTTTATAATTTTCATATATTTGTAGGGTCAAATCTCATTTTAAAAAGCCATTTGAATCCTCAATTGTTTGTTAATCTATATTTGAAGTTACAATATTCTAAAAGAATAACTGCAGTTACAGTAGGTTAGTTAAAAACTTGGTGATAGTGCAAAAATTTAATTTTTAATTTTATATTAGCCTGAAAGAAAGTTTATGTAATATATGGTAATGAATCTGGAAATGGTGTTTGATTATATATACCTAAATTATTTAGGAATTTCTTGGAAATTTTTTTTTTTTAGAATCAATTCTTATTTATTCCATTTCTGAAAAATATTGAAAATTTTTGAAAAATGTTTAAATAGTTTTATATTAATTGTTAATTCACATAATGTAATTAGATGCTATCACAAATTTAAAAAATGCAGGGATTTTATGAATCAATAAACACTTTTATTAAAAACTATAGAAAACTATTATATAGTTATTTAATGGATGAATATATATAGTTGTAAATGTAATATGAAATACATTAAACCTATTTATATCGTAATGTGTGATATTGTTCTGCACTTACATCAATGACCTAGATTCAATTTGTTAATCAAAGCAAAATCCACAGCTACATTGTTTTACATTGCCTCTTATACATAAATTGGCATCTAAGTTATGAGTAATTTTCATTTCACACATATAAATTGTCTTCTTGCATTTAAACAATAACTTATCTAATTCAGTCTATCCATTTAGGACCAGATTTGATCCTGATCCTCTGAATGGAAAGCTGAATAATTTTGAATGATTTATAATGAAAGATAAGAGCCAAATGGAAGTGTTCTACACTTCATTCTGGAAAGTTCAAGATCAGTTCCAGATATTTTTCAAAGTGAATTTGGACATAGACCTATTCTTCAATCACTGCTCATTATGAATATAGACAGCCCAGGGTAAATGCTGGCATAGATCAGCAGTAAATTAACATAAAATAAGATGAGAAGACCTCATTGTAATGATTTTAGGTAAAAAGCACTTTAATGCCTTAAGGTAGGCATTAAAGTGCTTTATTGCTTAATATCCAATGGAATGGAAATCAACATTAAATTTAATAGGAAAAAGGAACATTGAAGGACTTTTGGAAGACTTTGCAAGGAGAATTCATGAGGGAACTCATGAATATAAGTTGCTGATAAAACATTGATGAGCATTTGGAAGAAAGTTTTCCTTTCTTGTTCATAGATATTCAATGCTCAGATGCCATTCCAAAAATAGATTCTATTACCTAGGCAACAAAGGAATGTAAGTGTTATAGCAACATACTTGATTTACAAGTAGATTCTGAAGAAATTTTTGAGGTGATGAAATCCCATGATGAGTTCAAACAGCTGATCTTATTGAAATTTTGAGTGTTTGAAGAATCTGATTTTAACCTAAGCTTGCAATTTAGACTAGGATAATTTCAAAAATTGATTGAGGTTCAGGACTCATTGAAATTTCTTTGGTGTCATTGAAAACTGATTAAAATATGCAACCCTGGTAAAAAGAATAAAGAGGATGCTTGCTTGTTTTAAGACTTTTAGATAGAAGAAAAGCTGTTTAGCTGGCAAGACTTCGGTGCTTAATTTTCTTAAGTTATAGTTAAAGACATACTATTGCAATTTCTGCTTTGAATATTAGCAAATACAGTCGATTCCACTTAATTGGGCCAAATCTCAAAGAACGGAAACCAAACTAATAAACTAATAAAAACAGTCGATTCTGCTTAATTGGACCACCAGGCCAAATCTCAAAGAATGGAAACCAAACTAATAAACTAATACATAATATTATTATTAATACAGTGGATTCCGCTTAACTGGGGCAACGCATAATTGCGCCAAATCTCAAAGAACGGAAACCAAACTAATAAACTAATACATAATTTATCGGAAACCAAACTAATAAACTAATACATAATTTAAACGCTTAATTGGGAGAAACCAAATTAATAAACTAATACATAATTTAAATGCTTAATTGGGACCATAACAGAAAAGTAATTTAGTAATTCTTGACATATTTTAGGGATTTTTCAAAAGTTTATCAACACTTTGTACACTAATATTTAGCAACACTAGTGTGATGCGAATCAGTTATCTATCATCATGCATCTGGCAATTTATGTTTCTGCTTAAGAGTCTACCGTTATTATATATTGTACTGTATTTAATGATATTATTTACAGTGTCGATTTTATTTTAAATTTTTAAATCTGTCAAGATGCCAAGAAATGAAATTGTAAAATTTATCATGTATGTATTACTTTTTCTTCACTATTTATAGTGCAAATATAATATTTTCTGTATTTTGATTTAATAAAGCATTAAAATAGGTATCTGATTATTATTTTTTACCTATGTATTACATATTTTATTTTAGAATTTATTATTAGTTTGATTAATTGGGTAAAAAAATGTATTTGTCCCTATGTATCCCAATTAAGTAGAATTGACTGTATTCAGATGCCGTAGCTGTAGTTCAAGAGAGAATCCTCCTTAAACTGCCATTTGATTTGTCAAATTTCATATTTTTTGTATAAATCTTCATATATATAGAATAAGTATTTGTTAATCTTAATTAAAATATCTTATCTGGAACCAATTATGCTCATTTAACATTTCATTTATGGGGAAAATTTTCTCAATTTAAATCATCATAAATTATGATGATAATTTCCAATCCCAATGATCCAATCCAATAATTTCCAATCCTTGCCAATCCCAAAATGATTTGCAACATAGCTTTGGAGGATTGCTGAATGATTATAATCAGTTAACCAAAAAATTAGTTTTTAGCTAAATTCCCAAAATTCTTTAGAATCAAAATCATATAATATAAACTTTAAAATTTTCAAAAATAAGTTCTAAAGCATTAAGACATATTTGCTTTTTTATTCTATGACATTTTTCATTACAATTTCTTGCTTTTTCACTGTTTTTTTTTTAAGTTAGGATTTTGATATTAAATTATTTTTAAAAATTCTATAAGAATTCATTGCTAGTATATTATAGCAACAACTTTAAATGCAGGTAATTTTTGACTTACAATCACTCATACTTCCAGTGGTGATGTAATTACTAAGTTTATGATTGATCAATGCAATTCTGTGGGTTTGAATCCCTGACCCAGTGGTCTGATATATAGAAAGCATCTTTTTTGTATCTGGTTTTTGTAATTTTGTATTCTTTGTTTATTACAGCAATATATAGTTTCTTAATAAATATTAGTAATGAGAAATCATTAATTTTGAGCATTTACAACTTATCATTCTAACTTGTAATGATCAAATTTGAAATCAAACCCCATTGTTAAGTCAAGGACTATCTGTAATTATATAACAAATTATAACATAAAAAGTAAATTATAGTACAGCTCTATACCATACTGCAGATCAAAAAACTATTATATAAAAAAGCGAGATTATCAGTTGAGACCACTCTTAAATTAATAGACCAATCAAATCAGTTAACTTTACTAATTACATGTTTAATTGAAAACATTTTTAAAGAATTCAAAGTAATCTTGGTTCCATTATTTCTTGATCTGATTGATAAAAAATTTTGTTTTAAATACAGAGCATCAAATTATTATCCATAAATAAAATCACTTCAAAAACATTGGAAGCACTTCTCCACCATGAATATGACAATATAAAAAACCAACATGTAAATATATAAATATATCAGTTTTTATATTATCATATGAAATATATGATGATGATTTAAATTTATATTATTCTTTATATTAAAATAAATGAGAGTTAATATTTATTTTTAAAAATATTTTTTTGCGTTAAGTATATAAGTTATATTCATATGAACTAATAGCATTTTAAAAAATTAAAATACAGTAGAACCTCGATATCTCGAATCTCATGGGAACAAAAAAAATTCAACATAGAGTTTTCAAGATATCAAGCTTCAATTTTAAATAAAGATTTTTATGTCAATAATACACACCATAGTTTTTAATACTGTATAAAATATCTTTTTTCCATGAAAATTAGCATCTAAATACTCCTGCATCTTTAAATCAAAGGTTGAAAATATCATTGAATAAGCATGATCTTATTGACAAAAATCTATCATCAATTAGAAGTGAAATTTAGAAATTAAACTATCGTACGTCATGTTCAGTATTCCAAGCATGCACAAAAAAGTTCCTGTTCTGATTATCAATAGCACATTTACGTTCTTCTGTTAAATTTAAATCCTTTGTAGACAATGAAGCTATCGTACGTCATGTTCAGTATTCCAAGATTGCACAAAAAAGTTCATGTTCTGATTATCAATAGCACATTTACGTTCTTCTGTTAAATTTAAATCCTTTGTAGACTCTGAAAGTGAGGGAAAATTTTAAAGTATTTTTAATTTCTTTAGCACAAAAATTATAAATTAATTTGAGATAGCAAGGATTTTGAAGGAAATACTTTGAGATAACTATTGAAATTATATGGGTTTAATGCCAAAAGTACACGGAAAAAATTTTTTTCCACATATCAAGGGTTTCGAGATAAAGAGGTTCGAGATAACAAGGTTACACTGTATCTCTTGAAATTAGGATCTAGTTGAATTTTTCATCTGCGAAATTTATTCACCATTTGTATTCTTAAACTTTTAATACTATTTTGACATTTAATATAATGATGTCAATATTTCATACTATATGTTAATTGTTTTCAAACTAAAAATAATAAGTTTTTAAATATAACAAACATGTAGTGAAGAGAAGAAAGCATTATCATTAGTTTGGCAATAGGATCTAATAATATGTATACTATTGATAATACATATTTGATTCATAAATATAAAACAACAAAATAAATGTGCATATATCAGTAACTTATTTTACAGTAGAAGTCTCTTAATTTCTTAAGCTTAGCTCAATGGAATAATAAATTGAAAATAGACAAATTATTAAAACTTAGAAGAGAAAAAACTAAATATAAGTACAAATTTTTGAACTCATAAGTGATTCATCTAATAATTATGAAAGAAATGTCTGATTATAAATTAAGTGAAATCTATGAAATGTAATATCACAATGAGAACTTGTTTAATTGGCATTCTTATTTACTTTCCAGATGCTGTCTCTAGGAATGCTTCAGTTAATAACATTGTCACTCATCAAAACTTTTATTCTTTTATTGATTCATGAAATCCAAAAGTAGAACTATAAGATTATAATTATTAAACATAACTGAGGAAGTGTGTAGGAAAATGTAATATATCTGATAGATATTTATATTTAATACAAATTTTATAATTTAGAATAATATCAGATAAATCAAAGAATATATATGCTATATTTCTTTTATTTAATGACTAAATATATTTAAATATATAAGTTTCAGTTTAAAAAAAATTTTCTTAATATAGGTCAAAGACACCAAAAGGAAGACGTAGTCGTTCTAGAGGTCGTTCTCGTCGTTCTTATTCTTCAGTATCATCTCGATCATATTTATCCCAGTAAGTTTAAATATTTTTTGAATATATATTTGTATTTATTGTTTTCAAAATTAGAAACTAATGCATAAAATTTTGAAAATAATCTATTAAATTTTTATTTTAATACATTATATATAAAAGCAGCAGTTCCCAATGTTTTTTCTCTTGCATACCCTTGATTAGGGTTTCCATTTAGGAATATTGCTTCTTTTCATTACCCCTCACTTGAACCCTTCCACAGGCTGGACTGTGAAGGACAGGGATCAATGGATTGGGCCCGAACTGAATGATATATTTTCAAGGGATGGGACTTGAGCCCAAGTCCTCCAGGGTGGAAAGCCAAATCATTTCCACACAGCCAATCTGGCAGCTCAATTGAATAATAAAAATGATGGACCACTTTCACTCAAAGTAATAGTTTTGGGCAAAGAGGGAAAAGACATATTCCATAATTGCACCATACAACTAGTGGTTGGTGGTCTAGTGACAACTTTCATATAAGTTTCTCTTTATAAACTAAAACTTTATATTTGATTTTGATTTTTTTATGTTAACTCTTTTTTTAGTTTTTTCTACCATTATCAATATTATTTTCACATATCCCCAACCCCTCCATTGCATACTCCTAAGGATATGCATAACACAGGTTGGGAAATGCTGTATTAAACTATAATGTATTAAATATATACAGTTAAAATATTAATTGTATATTATATACTATATTTATTATTTTTATGATTTTTATTGTCATGCTTATTACTAGATATTTTTTTAAATTAGAAATACATCAAATACATCATTTTATTTAATTGTTTGTTTGTTTTGTTTCTCAATCTGTTTTTTAATTTGATAAGAATTTTGTTGTTTCTCTCTATTCACTGAGGATTTTTTTAACTAGAATATTACATTAAGCAGTTATTCAGTAGATAGTACAAACCATTTATTCTCAGATACAGCCACTAGATAATTTTAGTTCAGCCATAAGAAAATATTTTAATGTTTCAATGGGATTGTATCCATCTCTTTCTTTTCTTTAGCTATGTAATTCAAACTAACAGCACTTATGTTATCAAAAAATAAAATTTCTCTGCTTAAGTGCTGCTAGTTTGAGTTATTTGTTTAAATGGGATTAGAATTTAAGAAAATTTTGAATATAAGTACATTAGATTTTTATTGATTGTGTTTATAAAAATTCCTGTTTAGAATATGTTAACTGCCATCAAAAAATGTTAGAGTAGCATGATCATACTTTTAATAATTGAAACTAAAAAGTAATAAATTTTTAGTTTTATGAATTATAAAATCTTAAAATTTAAAATATTATAGATAATATGAAAATTTTATTTAATTCTATTAAAATAGGCAATATTTTTTATTAATCATTGATTTTTTTACTTCATTTTCATTATATTGTTAAATATGAGAAAATACTAATGTACACAAAGATCCTTCATTAAAAGAGGTATGACACTTTTATTGCTTTATTATGCCACTCCTTTCCTTTGCTTTTCCTCCAAGCCTATTACACTCCAGGAAGTGTAGTATTAGAAGTTATGTGACAATCAACCATCAGGGGGGTCTAATTAGAGCAAAATAAAGAATATTATAGCTAATCATAAATCAACATTTACTAAGGGGATTTACACAATCCAAATAATCCTAACAAGCCAAACTTCCCTTAGCGAAGGAAAGTTTGGCTTGTTAGGAATATTATAGCTGCTTAAAAATCATCTCATCTGATACATGTGTGTTTGTTTTTTTATATAAATTCAAAAATTTATAAAATATTAAAATAAAACTTACTGAAATGAAGATAAAGCATGTTAATTAATATTCATTAATCAAAATTTGCATATTAATTGGTTTTATTGATTTTATTGTTTTTTTTTTTTTTTTAATTTGTTGTGTGATTTTCTTCATTTATGGATTATTTTATTCAGAAGATAGCAATCCAAAGATATCAATTATTTCATTGGATGGCTAAATCTTTGCGTAAAAAAATCGTGTTTTTGGTGATCTTGTATATGGAATGAAAACTTCTGAAAATAAAATAAAATTTGAAAATATACTTAAATTGCTAAAAAGAGAATAAAAAGCATAATAAATTGTAAAAATTTCAAAAGATTTCAGCAAAAATTAAGTAAGATATGATCATTTTAATTTTTTGCATATTAATTAGACTTAATTTTATTAATTGCCAACACACACAAGATTAAATAAAATAAGTATTTTGTAGACTGATGACAATTCTCATGATTGATAATTCTCATTATGCCAATAAATTACTATTCCCATTAGATCAACATGGTAGTTAGTGGTCAGTATGTTAAGATATTATTTATAGCTTAAAGTTAAAATTAAGTTATTAAAATTGTTATTTCTTTTTAATTTATATGAAGAGTTATTAATCTTGAATAATATATCATTTTATTAAAAATTCCATATGCTTTGGTCTGGTTTGATTTATTAAAACTGATTTGAATTGGATCATTTTTTTAGAAATGATGATAAATTTTTGCATTTATGAAATTAATAAATTTATTACAGTTTATGAAATATTTAAAATTATTCATTTATATTAAAGGGAAAAAATATTTTAAATTATAAATTTTTCTAGAAATATACCATGTGCATTATATTCAAAGAATTGTTAAAATATTCTCTCTTAATTTTAATTGACATTTTCCAATCATAGGTCTTCAAGATCATCATATAGCTATTCCCGTAGTTCCTCTTCTAGAAGATCTTACTATTCATCTAGGAGGTAACTTCTTCTTTTTTTATAATTAAATGATATTTTAGTAAATTATAATAATTTGCCTCTCATTAGTCATTCATATTCAAGTTCACCGTCACCAAGGAGACGATCATTTTCACGTTCTCCTCGTAAACCAAGAACTAATGATCGAAAACGTCCCCCACCACCTTCACCAGTGTAAGAATTTTTTATTTTTTTTTTTTGAAAACAATGTTTTATTGAGTAAATAATTTATTTTTTCCCTCTATCAGAATTCCATTAAAAGCTAGGCCAAGAGAAATGCCTGTAGTGGAACCAAGAAAATATATTATTCCAGCAGTTACTAAGAAACCAAATGCAGCAAAAAAACCTGAAGCAGTCAGGTAAAATTATAAATGAAATCATATTTTTCATAAAAGAATTTTCTAAATATGCTTTTATTAAATACAATATTAATAAATAATCTAGGTTATGAATAGTAAATTTTTTGGATATTTAAAACAATCAAATTTTGAAACTGATATATTGTTTAACATTTTGATCAATTGGCAAATAGTAGTAGTAATTGCAAAAATTTAGCCAATTTTAGCAAACCCTCTTAAAAAGATTTGTCACTTTTGCCACTCCTAATCTAGAGGATTAATTTGTTTCATTAAAAAATATTTGTGTTTACAAAGATATTATTTATAATAGTTTGAATTAATTTATTTAACAACAAAAAAACAATTATTGTAATTGGAATATTAATCTGCCTTCTGGTGACAAGAATTGGCTGGCTGCATTTCTGTTTCATCTGTGATTGCAAAACTTATTTTGCATATTTTGATTTTAATCTTTTAACTTGATATTTGAATAATGCTTCTCTGGAGGTTCAGAATTTTCTTCTAAAATTTTTGATATTTAGCAGCTATACACTTTCATAAAAATCAAGATATCACCATATTTTTGTTATCATAATTTCCTTTTTTAAATCTTAAAAAGAAAATTATATGAGGGAGAAATAAATATGATGATTAAGTAGATAATTTATAAAATTTGATATGATGATAAAAATATGGTAAAGGTTGTATGACAATTTATAATCAGGATTGATCATTTCCAAATAATAAGAATTACAATAATTTAAGATGATTTATATCATCTCAAAATTATTGTAATTCTTCTTATTAATGAACTTCTTATAACAAACTTATCTCCTTTATTATCTATTTACATTCATTATAATGTTAATTATATCTTGATATGTATGCATTAATGTTTATTTATTATTATTATGGTTTATAATACTGTGTATGTATAAGTGTAATATATATTTGTTTTATTTTATATATAAAATAAACTTTTTATTTTTTTAGAATATAAAATTATTTCAAATACTTTCAAAACATTTCTTTACTTTCTTTTATGCAAACATGATAATTTCCAATATTATTGTCAAACAATTTGTTTTATCTGACAGTTCTGATTAATTAACAAATGAAGTGCAGTTACTTGTAACTCAATTTGGATATCATATTTATATTTTTTTTTTATTGATGATTGTCTTTCCATTCTCATCAATTGTAGAGAAATTTCTCTGCCATATTCTCTCTATTTTAAGTTACTTTGTGAATAATACTTCTGTGTAGACTTAAAGTGATGGAACATTCTCTAATAAAATTTTAACATATCCTATCAAGCAAATACAGCAATAAAAATTCCATCATGAAAAACATTTAATAAACTACTTAATTCATTAGCATATATTTTTTCAAAATTTATAAATAAGATAATTCTTATTACTTAAAGCAGTGAAGAATAGTTTTTATTTATACTTTTTCTCAATGAAAAAAAAATTTTCTAAATATTAATTTGTAAAAGTAAGTGTTCATTTTGTAACAAAACCAATATAGCATTGGAAATTCCAATAGTGAACTAGATTGAAGTTTTTAAAATTTATAAAACTTATGTATTTTAATAAATATCCTATCATAAATTTTAAATTTAAGCATTTGCTTTTTATATGGATATTTGAATACAAAATAACAGTAAATTGCATATAGTGTATATTATATAGACTGTATACATAGTGAGTAGTGATGAAAGATCATAACTTTGAGAACTTAAGAGATTGAGTAAAATCCATATAAACCTAGATCTGATTCTGAACAGTGTTGGAACTCTAACTAGTTTAGTTGTAAAAGAAAGGTATGGAGAAGCAGACTTGTATTTTGTAGTGTTATTAATAAATTAATATAATATATTTATAATAGGTATTCAAAAATACCACCTTCCACCTCAATACATAATGCATCTTGTCTGTGAATTGTGTGAGTAGCTCATTTTAATTCATTATCCTTGAGGAGTGCTAAAACATTCAAAATGCAATAGAGCGGTGTATGTAATGTTTATATTTTCTCTTGTAGACCAGCACTTTCTCAATCACCCCTATGAATAAAGGGTTTGGGTCAAGAGATCTAGGTGATTAAACACTACCAATACAGGCTTGCCTCTTCTCTGTAGCCTTCTTTTACATTTAAACCAATTGTAGTTCTGAAAACATTCAGAATTGGACCTATATTTATATGGCTTTTTTTATTCAGACAAACGTCTGCTGTAAATTCCCAAAGTTGTAACCTTTCATGACTGTTCATCACCATTCAGCTGATATTAAATAATTTACACTGTATATAATTTACTGCTATTTAGTATTCAAATATCCAAATTTCTTTTCCAAACCTAATAAAAGAGTAATTATGAAAATATAAACAAAGCTAACATTTCTTCTATTATATTTATACTAAAATTCATTATCTCATTTCATTCTTTTTGTCTTCAGAATTATTATTTATGCTATTTGTTGTTAATATAAAAATAATAATTAGTTTTTGATAAATGTACAATTATAATACTTTAAAAAGATTTGAAAATTTTAGAAAAATTTACTTTTATTGAAATGACAGCGATTTAATATGCAAAATTCTATAGTCATATCAGAAGAGTTAATCTTAGTGGTTGTTTTGTATATATTTTGCTCATTTTCAAAAAAAATATAATAAATTCAGATTAAATTGATGCATATGAATAATTACTTATGAATTGCATTATGATTATTCTTTGCTTATAAATAAAATAAATCAGTAAATATGTCAGATAACATTTGTAAAAAATTCTGAAATTAACTAATGATTTAAATTATTAAAACTAGTTTTAAAATATGGTTATTGCCATAATAATAATTAATAATCTTAAAAGATGATAACTGTAATTTAAATTTTGTTTTAATTATTAAAATTGAAATTATTATTTTATTAATAAAAAATTAATTTGTAATTTTTTTATATAAAAGTACATTTGGCAATTATTTAGATATATCATCTATGAAAAAAATAAAAATTTTTTTATTTGTAGATTTTTGTTCAAAATAATTACAAAACAAAGCTGTGTTATAATTGTATTAAATAAGTACTTTGTTTTCTTAAATAAAGTTTTCAACTTAAATATCTATTAGCAGCTCATTATTTTAAGAATTTCATTAGTAGTTCTTAAAGGAATAATTATTATTATGAAATCAAAAATATTCTTAATTTAAGAAATTAATGAACTTAAGTTAATATCCTATAAAAATTTCTTGTTTTTAATTTTGGATATTTAGCAATACAGTACACTCCCGATTATCCGGTTCGCGACTATCCGGCCTCCGTACTATCCGGCCTAGTTTTCTTTTATCGTAATTAAATGAGGAAGGCAAGGCATTGCAGTGGCAACATTGCACAGGCATTGGAAGCAGATGTCAGCTACGATCCTCCTCCGTGTCGTATGCAAAATACAAGTTGTGACAGGAAAAGAGCAGTGTTCTGCTCATTGTTTGTTGTGTGAGGCCCGCAGGCCTGACGACGATGTTGACAGGCATTGGCCTAAAGAGCGGTGAGTGACGCTTGTAAGGACGGGTAATGAGAGTCAGCAGATAAAACAGAGACGACGTTTAACAAAAACAACTCGCCCGCAGGCCTGACGACGATGTTGACAGGCGTTGGCCTAAAGAGCGGTGAGTGACGCTTGTAATGACGGGTAATGAGAGTCAGCAGATAAAACAGAGACGACGTTTAACAAAAACAACTTCCTTTATTAGAACAAGATCTTTAACATTTTTCTCTTAACCAAAGAGAAGTACATGAACAAATACAATAGAACTCTGGCCTATCCGGCTTTTTTGTTATCTGGCCTGCCCTTCTGCCACATTAGGCCGGATACTCTGGAGTGTACTGTATATTAATGTTGGTTGCACAAAACATTACAGAACATCTACGGAAAAGAACATCAAATATAACCTGTTCAAACAATATAAATATTTAAAAAAAATCCTTATTATACTTATAAGATTTCTAATATATAATAATAATTTGCTAAGTATTTATATATATAATGATATATTTAAAGATGTTGCTCTCATTTATGCTTTTGGTTTTCAAATATTTGTATTGTTCAAACATCTTGTATTTGATATTCTGGATGTTGTGCTGTTGATGATTGCTTGTGCAATCAAAAACATTTTGCAATTATAAGTTTATATTTGCTGCTATAGAGTGCTTTCTTACTGTGAAGTATGATTTATTGTAATTGCTAAATAATATGAAAAAATCCTATGAAATTATTAGCAAAACAAAAATAAAAATTTATTATTATTCTTCCTATTACAATTTCTCTTTCTCAGCACTTGAAAACAAAGTTCTTGTTACTTTTGTGACTAGTTGTTGAGATTGAGATTTTTTGTCCTTTTCCTTGAAGAAGTAGTCCAACTTTCTCTATTTGCCACCATGAGTCTTTGATCATAGATTGCATGATTTTAAGAAAAACTCATTTATAAATCGCGTTACCTTAATAAAATGATCAGAGATGTGATCATAACTCTACAGAATGATATAGTTTATATTAGTGTTTCCAAATTCCCGACATTTTGGAATCTTTGAGAATCAAGAATAGGAAAATCGTATTTCCCAAGAATTCCCGAATTAATTTTTTTTATTTAATTTTCATTGATCATCTGTAATAATTGCTATAACAGTAAATATTAATAAACAGAAAAGCTGTAGAGAAGGTGGAGCAACTGGAGTTCATGGCCCTGGCCAGTCTTTCAGAGGTTTCGAGATACTCTTATTTGTAAAAGGTCTATGCAAAATATGAGTGAATAAAATTTTACTAAATGGAGGTCAATCTGAATTTCATGATTAGTTCATCTCTTGCTCTGAGTGCTAAATAGGGATCACTACAGTATCATTTTGGTTAGGTTTCTGTTATATTTCAGGTTTTTTTCAAAATATAAACAATGTAATTAATGCAAACTTTATTTAACCAAGTCTTATAGTATACAGTGAGTTTTTATGTACAGGAATACCTCGATTATTGCGATTCTCGATTTATCGCGGTTTATAATTTGATAATGTACCCTGATACCTCTGATGAAAAATAAACAAACTATTATTAATTGAAATAAATTCATAGTTTAAAATATTTTCATAGTTATTATTAGTCGTTAAAAACTTAAGATACTAACTTCCTAATAGTTTTTAATATTAACGCGACATTTTTACGATGGATAATTTTTTATTAATCGAATTCGGAGGGAAGACGAACTTTAACTCTTAACTAGCGATACTAGAAATAGCAACTCCTAATAATTTTTAATATAAGTGAGGCAATTTATATTAATCGAGTTTCAAGTTTTCGAATTCAGAGTGAAAGCTTTACGAACCCTTTACAGACTGACTGAATGTAATTGATAGTATTGGCCATCACTTTGTGAAATGATTCATTGTGGAAAACAAATAGTTTGTATTTACACAGAGAAATATTTATTTTCACAACCCAGGATTTGACTACAATATCACATTAAGGTAAGCTACCTTAGATTTCCTTAGTACATCTGAAAATGACTTGGTAGTCAAATCCTGGATTGTGAAAATAAATATTTTTCTATGTAAATGAAACAGTTTTCTGTTCTCCATGATTAAATGTGCTTGATTTACAAGAGCTAAAATTGGTTAGTCATATGTTATCTGATTTTGATGCTGTACATGTATTTCTAGTGGCCAAAAGTGGCATGTAATATTCTAAGATAATGTAACTTTAGATAGTGAAAAATAGGGAAAATATCTAAAAAATACATTGTGAGTAGTATGTTTATTTCCTATTGTGAGTATTATTGGGTTCTAGGAGACAATTTTCCCGATTTTCCAATCAACTTTTTTTGGGATTCAGGAGCAGGAAGAATTCCCACCCGAAAACCCTAGTTTATATATATTTTATATACAATATGCAATAATGAACTTAAATATAGAAGAAAATAAAAAAATTAAAAGAAAAAATTTGAGAAAAATAGACATGTACATTTTGTTTAAATGACATAAGTGCAAATAACTTTGTGTTTCAAGTTTACCATTCCTAAATAATCAATAATATATATGTGAAACAGTGTATATTGTGGATCCTGGCAAGATTTAATAATAACAAATAATATAAAGGTTTACTGGAAGGTTTAATAATAATTAGACCTTGTTGTAAACCTTTATATTATTTGTTATTATTATTAAACCTTGCCTTTTTTTTTCCTTTTGTATGGTAAGCTTGGTGGCTAAATTTTGATTGCCCCTTTCCACTTCAAATAAAGGTAGTAAGGAAGCCATATAGGCCAAGATTAAAGTGATGACATGTGTGAAAGTAACCCAACCCATTTCATGTTAGGTAGAAGCTTAGAACTACATTAATAGAAAAATTAAGTACTGTGTTATTAGAAACCGAGAACTGATTAATGATATATCTAGAAAGTATGTGAAGAAGGGAACTTATTTTAAGTTAGTAAAGAACTTACAACTATGTTAATACCTAAAACTAATAAGTTTTTATTTTATTAGTTTAGGAATTCCCGCCCGAAAAAAAACTTTGCCAGGGTCCACAATATACACTGTTTCACATATATATTATTGATTATACATTACACAGCAGATCATTTAAAATATTATTTGTTGTTATAAACAGTAGTGTTTTCAGTTGCTTTGACAGCCATTTTCAGATGTTGAAATACAGAATAATTAAATTTAATTTACTGTCTTTAATAGCTCATTTCTCAGTTGATTGTTGTGTATATGCAAAGTCATGTTGAAATCAACCTATAAAAAAAAGGATACCAGGATTCCTTTATTGTATTTCTTAAATAAAGGAATCTTATCTTTCTGTTTTTAATTGGAAAATGAACAAGAGGAGCAAATTCCAGTCTAGATACACTTTTTGAATTAGAAGTCTTGGATAATATGAAAAGCTTCTCTTGTTAGATTATCCTTTTTCAAATTTTTTATCCTGCAGGAACCTAGAAAGTTTTTAAATCTCAGAAAATCCCTGAGTAAATAAAAATTATTATAGTTATGCTCATAGTAAGTTAGCATGATCGGTAAAATTGTAATTACTGTATAATATAATAATTCAATAATAATTGTCAATGCTCTTTTGTATAGAAATTGATTGTTTTGTGGATCTATTTATTTTGACCAGAGCTGTTTTTGCATTTTTGGGGCCCGTAAAAATTCAAATCAGCTATGTCTAATTTTAAAGGCTCCTTATAACTTGAAGGAACCTTTAAAATTTTACTTTCTATCTAGCACTTTAATAAAAACCTTAAAATTTTACTTTCTATCTAGCACTTTAATAAAAACCAATTTTTTTCAACTACGTCTAATTTTAAAGGCTCCTTATAACTTATAAGGAACCTTTAAAGTCTAATTTTAAAGGCTCCTTATAACTTATAAGGAACCTTTAAAATTTTGTTTAATTTTAAAGGCTCCTTATAACTTATAAGGAACCTTTAAAATTTTACATCTATCTAGCACTTTAATAAAAACCCATTTTTTCTTATTAAAAGTTTAGATATCAAGCACTTTAATAAAAATCTATTTTTTCTTATTAAAAGTTTATAAAAATTGAAAACTGAGTGATAGTTTTGGGGCCCTAGGATGCAGCCTAGTTCTGCCTATAGGTAAATCTGGCCCTGATTTCGACCATCTTATTAGTTTACTCATGTTGTGTGATTCCCATTCTCCACCACAGATATTAATTCTAATGTAAGTTAGTAAGTAGAAGAAATTTCAGTTTTTTCCATTTTGCATAGTATGTAAACAAACAACATTTATTATTTTTTCAATCAAGATCTCTTTCAAAACCCCTGGTGATCCTAACAAAACTCTAGAGTTCTGTAGAACCTCAGTTGGGAAATGCTGACTTGGAGATTTCTCTGGAAGAAGAGTTGTTCCACAAGAAAAGTCTTTAAAAAAAGTCTCTTGCAAATAGGAACAGTAATATCTTTTATTTACTTTTAAAAATCCTTTTTTCAATCAGTGATATCTATAAAATAACTTGGTTGCATATCTGTTCAAAAATATCTGAAATATTTACTGTGATTATATTAGATTAAGTTTTATAAGCTTTTCATTTTCTATAAAGGACTTTGCATTACAGAAAAAAAAGAATGTAATAACATTGAGTTGATCAGTAATAAGCTCAAAATATTGATTCAAGATATTATCATCATCAGTAAACTTGCAGTTAGTTGTTATACAGATTTTATAATATTACTTTACATTTAATACAAAATATTTGATAGTAGTTTAGATTCAAAATATTTATAGTATTTTTATCAGTCTTTGCAATTTTGAGATTCATTTGTTTTCATCATATTTTAAGAAATTTTTATTGATTACAAACTTCTCTATTTTTACATATTCTTAATCAGTTATATATTTTATTAACAGTAATAAGCAGGAAAAAATAATTATATTTATTTATACAATGTAATATTTTTGGCAGTTTTCTTTGCATTTAGTATACTTTACATTATGTTCACTATAATTCAGTTTTAATTAATTTTTGAAAATATTAAAGAATGAATAATTGAAAAGATTTATTATAGTATTGGTGTTTAAAAGATACAGTATTTATAATCTGTATGACACATAGGATTAATATTAATAATGCTGTAACTATTAGCACTATGGCAGGAAATAAATTCATGATATTACAAGTAAAATAAAAAAATAGTAGACTTAGAAGCGCTTTCGATTTAATAAATCCTCATCAGCTACAACAAAAATTAGAAGAGCAGAGTTTTTATTAAATCGAAAGTGCTTCTAAGTCTACTGTTTTTTATTTTACTTGTAATATTATGAATTTATTTCCTGCCATAGTGCTGATAGTTATAGTTTTTAAGTTATTTTGGCAGTGTAATAGTACTATTCTGTTTATTAATAATGCTATGATTAATTTGTTATTTAATGCATTTGGATATTTTTTAATCGTGTAAAATATAATAGCTTAGAAATTTGTAGTGTTTCAATTATAATGATTTAAAGTTTTAGTTTTTATTTATATTTTTTGTCTTATTTTAATATTTCATAAAATATTAAAATATTTTACGAAGTATTTTATAATATTCCCTACACATTAGTTGTTGAATTATGTTTATATTAAAAATTAAATATGTATAATAACAGGAGGTTTGAATTTGAATTATTTTTTAATAACATAAAACAGTGATTCTCAGCTATTGTTCCTTGTTGTTACATGAATCTGCTGCAGTGTTTTATGCAAATTTGCATTATATATATATTGGTTTAAATGTTCTATCAAAAAATTTTTCATAATCAAAAGTGCGCTGCAACTTTAAAAAGATTGAGAACCATTGGAATAGAATATAAAGTATGCCAAAAAGAGCAAAGAAAATTGTCAAAAGCTACATCTTGCATAATAAATTTGGATAATTTTCTCCTATTTATTAGTGGTATTGCTGAAATTTAAATAAGGAAATCCTATTTTTTAATTGGATGTTTTGTGTCTTTAAATGAATATCATGATTAGTATTAATTAATTAAAGTATGTATAATACAAGAAGTATATTAGGAAATTTGATGTTTAAAAAATAACTTATATTTGCTAGGACAAACTGTGTGAATAAAACTAAATTTCAATCACACTAATATTTTTTTAAGGGATTATCGAAGTCCTTCACTTAGTAGAAGTGAATCTAGCCATTCCATATCAAGATCAGTTAGTAGGTAAGAGCAACATGATCCTTTATTATTCCCAGTAAGAAAACAAACAAATAAAAAATTGTAATTTACATGTTCCCTTCTCTTACTTCATCATTTAGCAAATGGAAAACTACCAGGTAAGCACATAATAAGGTAATCTTTTTAATCTTTGTATGATAGCATAAAATATTATCATAGAGTATATTGCTAACACACATTTCTTGTACGTATTTCACTTCTATAAGGAAAAAAAATCCATTCAAATTTTGCTTTTCATTGGCATTGATTCATTATTAGAAAGTTAATTGCAAAGATGAATTAACAATCTGTTTTAAAGTTATTTAAAATGGAATCAAAATATTTTATTAAATGTAGTAATAATAAATCAAAAAAATCTCATCTTTAGCTGATAAATTTAAATAAAATATAATAAATATATAGCATCTAAAAATAATGTCCCACAACTAAAAAAAAAGTTTTTATTCTACATCATTGTTATTGATACACTCATTTTATAGGTACAAAGTTCATAAAATAGCACTTAAAGCAGTATAAATATATAAAATTTTATTATACAAAAACGTTTTCGATACTATCAGTACCATCGTCAGTTGTACAAACATCCAGAAGACTTATGAAAAAAAAATTTTTTTAAGTTCTATTTTGTGAACTTTAAGACTGAAAGTTAAGCAGTGTGTTTTAGCTCCATTGATTTTATAGGTATACTCTATAGCGAATGAAATCCTATTTTTTCATATAGTCATCTCTTATAATTGCTTTTTGACCATCGTCAGTTGTACAAACATCCAGAAGACTTAAGAAAAAAAAATTTTTATAAGTTCTATTTTGTGAACTTTAAGACTGAAAGTTAAGCAGTGTGTTTTAGCTCCATTGATTTTTACTCTATAGCGAATGAAATCCTATTTTTTCATATAGTCATCTCTTATAATTGCTTTTTGCTACTTTAAAACAAGTGTCTGTATTCTTCCATGGAAAAACACAGTAGCTATATTTTTATGTAGCCACAAGGGATTCATCAAGAAACTTAGTGTCACAAAGATTGTTCTTCAATTTACTAGATCAAAATGAAGATCCCAAGTTTTACTATGTTGGTATACAGGCATTTGTTCCAAGATTAATATAAAAGTAATAGACAATGACTAAAAAAATTATAGGAAAATAGAATAATGATTCCGATGAATGTATCTATGATCTGCAATAAAATAAAAGCTGTAAAATAAAGTTTTTAATAAATTATAGGACATTGTTTTAGAAACTAAAAAAAAATTATTTAAAACCACAGTTCTAGAATAATCTTTTTATGAGAATAAGAAATCTATTGTAATATCAATAATAAACAATTATTGTACATCTTTTATTCATATAGATAATTTTTTTAAGTACAATAATTAATATAAAATAATTTGCAATTCTTCACTTCAAACTTTCTAATTTAAATTGTTATCCAAATAAGTAAATCATATATATTCATATAGCATATAAGTTGATATGTTTACATATCAATCCCAAAAGTTCATCTAAAAATTGAAAAAACAAATTAAATAAATTCAAATAATAATAATTCTTACCTTCACATTTTGATTTATCTTTTAAGAAAAATTTTCCTTTAAAGATAAATTAAATAAAATTCATTTAAAAATTAACCATCAGATTTTAAGAGTTATTATCATATGATATTTATTAGAACAAATATATAATTTTGTATAATCTTAGAAACCTAATTCACTATTGGAATTTTCAATAATGCTTTTAACTTGAAGTAGTTTTATAAGATATATTACTTTGCAAAATTCTATTTGCAAAGTAATAAATATTATAAAAATTCTATAAATTCTCACTTTTCCAATTTGCATTTTAGAAAAAAAATAATAATCAGTTTATTAAATTCACTATACGTTTTTCACTGCCTTTTTAGGTACACAAATATTAAAACTCTCAATAACAGCACTATTAAGCAGTCCTAATAATTAGGACTGCCTAATAGTGCTGTTATTGAGAGTTTTAATATCAGTTTATTAAGTTTATATTGACAAAGTATAAAATATTTTTTGCAATTTTAAACAATAGAAGTAATTTTAATTATTAATTTACAGAATAAATTCTAAAGCTTCAAGTATTTTTATGATAAGATTTTTTATTGAAGTGTTTGTTTAGTATGTAGTGTTAAAAAAGCTTCATAAGAAATTTTTCCCCATTTCAAGGTTCCACTAACATATAACAAAATTAAAAAATTGAATGATGCTGGGGGAAATTTCAGTGCACCTGATGTAAATGGAAAATTGATTGTCATGCATAAAGCTTCCAGAAATATAAACTTGATCTCCCAAATAAGCCATAAAAAATAATTTTTAATTTGTTAATTGATCAGAACATTTCTAGTTGTGTTAACTTGATTAGTAAAATTGTACAACTCCTTTTCTAATCAGATTTACATATAATAAAAATCACTAGATATGTAGAATAGTGTTAATCTTTTCCGAGGAAGTCTTAATGTTGGTTGCTAAATATTTCTGATTTATGCAATGCCTGATAAATTAATATTTTCACACAAATCTGCATATTTTTAATAATCAAAAAGTTTTATATACCTGGTGATCCTGATTAAAGTATCCTATTCAATGCTATCTAGAGAGATATTTAGCAGTCCAAATTCAAATTTAGTATGATGACGTTACAGGGCATACAGAAGGCATTTTCTTAAAAAAAGAGGCACTAAAACTCAACACTATGGCATTTGTAGTACTGTTAGCAATGGAAAAGCAGTTTCATTTGTATATGCACATGTTGCAGCCAAGTTCTGAGTATAAAAGTGGCTATAACTGCTGAATGTCATTCTTATCAGCTATGATGATTATCATCTTTTTGAAATGTGAATTTCTTGTGGAGTTATTCTACAAAAACACAAATGCTGTAGCTGCACTTCACTGTTGTAAGAATGTATGCCAAGGACTATCAACGCCACAAGCTCTCAGAAGAATGATCATTTGACTTGAGTAAACTGGACATCTAGGAATTAAACCTAATCTAGGACACAAACCCATTACCTAACAAGATGTTGAAGATTTTTATCAAGTTGTTGTTGAACAGTCAATGAAGTATTTCATTCATTGACTGACACACTTCATTTACATTTAACATACAGTTACACACATGCAACATCATGACAATTTGATTGTTCTTTCTTTTGGTACAATTGATAGATACTGAAATAGATATTATTAACCATATAAGATTAGCCATAACTACCAGACTGCTTAATTGGGGGCACATTGATTAGTACTCATTGAATTATTGCACACTGATTTATGTCACTATCTACATAGAATCAGTGTCTTATTCAAATAAAATACTTATTTCTTGCAGTGCCACAAATGTCAGAGTGTTGAGTTTTAGTACTGTTTTTTTTTAAGGAAATGTCTTCTGCATGTCCTGAAATGTCATCATACTAAATTTGGTTGCATTTGGACTGCTAAATATCTCTAAACAACATTGAATAAGGATACTTTAATTACAGTCATTTGGTATAATATATAAAACTTTCTAATTTTGTTATTAAAAAAGTTTCAAATATATGATGCATATATATATATTATTAGTAACTGCATGTCACTGGTAATTTTGCAAGTGCTATTAATGGTGCTTCTACTACATGATCAGCAATATTTCAAACTGTGTTGTGCAATCAATTCTTCTAGCATCTTGGCCATCTCTGTGACATGAAACATTCACTCTCCCTTAAGCATTTATTTATGAAGCAAATATCTTCCAATTAGAATGATCCCTATTGGAAAACCATTCATGGTAGATCCATTCACTTGCACAGTCTCTGCAACTTGTTTCACCATTTAACTTAATTGATAAACTTCTAATTTATTTAAAATATTTGCACACACAAAGCTATTAGAAAAAATAAAAGTCATACTGAACAAAATAGTACCTTTAAAACAGAAAAGATAACATTTTACTTGTTTGCAATGATTAAAGACCTGATTGGAATATAGTGTGTTATATAAAATACTATTTAAGATAAAAAAATTTCCATAAAATAATTCATTTTTATATCATACTAGCATACCCGTGCCCGGCGTTGCTCGGGCAATTCATGGTGTGTTACTTAAGTTTCTCTTTCTCTTAAATTATAACCTTTTAGATGATCGTCAGGATTTTCTTCAATGTATTCTGAAAATCTTTCCCGTACAGATACGTTTTCTATTTGAAATATGTGTCTTTTCGAATGTTCACTTCTTTATCTTTCTTTCTCTATTAGAATTCTGTCGATTTGCTCGATCTTCTAATGTTTCATTTTCCCGAGTTAAACGCATTCGTTTAGCACCGGGAGTTAATTCACCTAAAGTGTTCTTTCTTTTTCGTAGCATTATGAAATTTATACAACTGTACGACATACAAAAACGTTATATCAAAACACGTGAAACAACAGTTATAATCTCGAACCAAGAATATCAAGAAATACGTGAATTAGTCTCAAATACAGATTCTTCTTCATAATAAAAACTTACATGAAAAAATAAAATAATCAGTGATTGAAAAAGATGATAGATTAAATAATAAATCAGTAGTAGCATAAATAATTCGATAATTTTTATAAAATTCTGTTGTTGTAAGTTAAATTGTTCCGTTGCTATGGCAATGACGGTTTCGTTTCTCTACACGTGGTAATGATAGTGACAATCTTAAGGGGCATTAGAAATAACAGTTATAGTCTCGAACCAAGAGCATCGAAAAATACGTGAATTAATCTCAAATGCAGATTATTCTACTTAATAAAAACTTACAATAATGAAAATCACGAAATAAAATAATCATTGATTAAAAAAAGGTAATAGATTAAATAATAAATCAGTAGCAGCATAAATAATTCAATAATTTTTATAAAATTGTATTATTGTAAGTCAAATTGTTGCGTTGCTATGGCAATGACGGTTCGTTTCTCTACACGTGGTAATGATAGTGACAATCTTAGGCTGAATTTCCTAATGCCCGTTATCTTGCCTTATAATTGAACATACAGGCACAGGTATTTAGATTTATATATATTATATATAATATAATATAGATTAGATATCTCTAATAATCATATCTGCGAATAATACGTGGTCGTTAAGCCTAACCAAAGTTTAACATAAGTACCACGTGGTCACTAAGCCTAATCAAAGTTTAACTTAAGTATATTAGGCTAAATAAAGTAATGTAAGCTATAATCAATAGAAAATTAGAAAAATATTTAAAAAATACCTTAAAAACCTTTTAATATGAAAGCTTAAGTTCAATAATTTAACGAAATAATATACAGTTCAATACTCGATATCCGCCATTAAAAGCAGTCTCATTGGGTTATAATGGTCACGTTCAAGAATCACATGTCCATTATGATCCAATGAGACTGCTCAGTTACTAAGCAGACGATCTTAGTAATCTAATGATATCGGTCAGCTAACATGTCACGTGGTCACTGTAACCCAATGAGGTGGTTCAAATAACGTTGATCTTCCATCTTTGATCTTTATCTAGTAATTTACGCCAATTATAATTAAAAAAACAAATTTCTAATAATCAATACCTATCTTAAGGCCTCCCTGCCTAAATCCCCTAATGGACAAAAGTTGTTTCATAAAAATCCATTCAGTTGTTCTCGTGTTATAAGTGTACACGTGCGCTCAGGCATTTCAGATTTATAATATGTATAGATATGCTTTATACAGAAAAGATCCATCAAAAGAACTATAGAAATACAATTATGGGTTTAATAGAAACTGCTTATTATAAGAATAATGAAATTATTTGGAAAGACTATAAAAAAAATACTATATTACTGGAAAGACTATAAATGTAAACAGTTCAGCAAATTTCTTACTTTGAATTATTTGTTTAAAAAATGAAAATACCTTAATTTTTTTACATGTAAAATGAGGATTACTTATATATTATAACTGGATTCAAACTGAACATCAAGGTCAGATTAGTCAAAAGCTGAAAATGTCCTAAATTTATGGATTTCTTATTACTAAATATTTATTAGGACATTATAAATTATTGTAATAAATATAATGAATATAAAACTACTAGAAACAGACACAAAAAGGATAATTTTGATACATAAGACCATTGTGCATGGACTTGTAAACATGTGAATTGCATTGAATGATAATTCAGAGAATTTATTAATTGCATCCCATTATAAGTGTGTGCATATATATTATAAAACAAAATTCTGAACAATATTTTTATAATATATACATAATTTATATACATATATTATAAAATATTATTCAGAATTTTGTTTTACAAAATTTAAGGAAAATATTTCAGATTCAAATGTGTGTATATTAGCTTTTTAATTTGTAAATTTCAGTGTTTGCAAGGTATCCATAATATTTGAATATATCAATAAGGTAACCATTGTTAGGCTAGAAAATTAATAATGAATAGTTGCAAAAATCACATTTGCTATGTAAGGATTATCAGTTTAAAGTATTATTAATCTTGTATTAAAAATGTTTGAGATCGGAAGAGCGGTTCAGCAGGAATGCCGAGACCGATATCGTATGCCATTGAAAATGAATATTGTATATAGTCAGTGAATAATTTTTTTAACTTAATTAATATTTAGATCATTGGTTAATAATTAAATTTATTGAACTGATTTTTTTTATGTAGGTCAAGCTCTTCTCGCTCACCTTCTCCATCTGTTTCTCGGTCTGCATCTCGCTCACCTTCTAGATCGTTTTCAAGAAGTCTTAGTATGAGCAGTGTTTCTTCAGCTTCTAGCAGTTTATCTCATAGTTCAAGTGGCTCAGAATCAGTAAAAGTACCAGTTAAAATATCTTCAAAAAAAGGTATTTATTTTCATTATCATATTCAGATAAGTAATTTCAGTTTATAACTATAATATAATATTTTGCCTGAGTTTGCAAGTAGAGACATATCTCATTTCAAGGCTCTTTGCTAATATACAGTCAAACCTCTTTAAGCCGCCCCTCTATAAACCGCCACCCTATGTGTATACAGTCAAACCTCTTTAAGCCGCCCCTCTATAAACCACCACCCTCGTAGCCCCTCTATAAACCGCCACCCTCGTTATTTGCCTGATGAAAGCCAATAACAAAACTCCTCCTTTATGTTAAAACATGAAATTCCCTCTATAAACTGCCAAAACAATGAATGGCAAGGTCAACCAACACAAATAGAAAAATTAAGATGGCAATTAAGTAATTTATCTGTTAACATTCATTAGAATGTAATCCATAACAATCGAATGGCAAGGTCAACCAACACAAATAGAAACACTAGAGAATCGAACGGCAAGGTCAACCAACACAAATAGAAACACTAGAGAAGATGGTAATTAAGTAATTTATCTGTTAACATTTATTAGACTGTAATCTGATTTATCTGTTAACATTTATTAGACTGTAATCTCGCACCTGTGACTATTTCCTGTTTTCAAAATGAGCTATTCCAAAACTTTAAACAAATTTTTACAAACTGTTTTCAAAATGAGCTATTCCAAAACCGCACCTGTGATTATTCACATCCCTGTTTTCAAAATGAGCTTCCAAAACTTTTTAATGGATTTTTATGAAATAACTGTTTAAAATAGAAGACTGGAGAGCTATAACCTCGACTTTGTGGAAAAAAAAGAACAGTTTAAACCGTTTTTTTATAAATCAACTGTTGTGAGTACAGTTTAAACCGTTTTTTTTATAAATCAACTGTTGTGAGTATCGTTTTTCTTACTCGGAAAAATGTCAAAAACGACATTAGATGTTCACGAAAGTTTAAACCGTTTTTTATAAATCAACTGTTGTGAGTATCGTTGCTGGTTTAAACCGTTTTTTATAAATCAACTGTTGTGAATATCGTTGCTGTTTCTTACTAGGAAAAATGTCAAAAACGACATTAGATGTTCACGAAAAGATTTTAATAAAAATGTCAAAAACGACATTAGATGTTCACGAAAAGATTTTAATTTTGTGAATGTAAAAATAAAAATCCTTCTGCTACTCAGCAATTTATTGCTGATCACTTGAAAATCCTGCTACTCAGCAATTTATTTCTGATCACCTTTAATTAAATGTAATTTGTGAATATAAAAAGAAAATTCCTTCTGCTACTCAGCAATTTATTTCTGATCACCTTTAATTAAATGAAAATAATATCATTCTAGTCTATACATGTTTTCTCACATGTTACCATAAACCCTCCACAAACCGCCACCCTCCTAGATCGGAAGAGCGGTTCAGCAGGAATGCCGAGACTACATGTTACCATAAACCCTCCATAAACCGCCACCCTCCTTTACCGCCAGGAATTTCGAACCGATGGAGGCGGCTTAAAGAGGTTTGACTGTATCTAATACAATGGCAGCTTAAAGAGGTTTGACTGTAGTTAACACCCCAAAGTTACATAATAGGTAGGTTTGGGAAGTCTAGTGTAAGTTGGGATACCTATAGATTCCCAAATGTAATTTCATGTACATATATGTTAGGTTCTTTATTGCCAAGAAAACAACAAATTAGAAAAGTTTATAATATGTAGTTGTAATTAATGACTGTTAATCAACAAATCAGCAAATGAAATATATACATACTTATATATGCATTATGTATTGTGTATTGTGAAACAGACAAGTGGGCAAGGTGGTAGGATGAGAAGTTATGTATGTCTGAGTTTTTGTAAGTTGGCCTACTGTAATATATTTTTCAATTATATTTGTGTTTATTATTTTCAGCACTTGCTTTTCTTGTAATGAAGTGCACATTTTCTGAATTGAGTGAGTTGATTGCCATCGTTTTGTTACTCATACTCAGTTTAGTTTTTAGATTTATCATTGTTGTGCACTTAATAAATGATAACGTAAATATATTTTTAGGTTTTTATATATACTGCATTTGAAAAAAAGGCTGTGATTTACTTTAAAACTATATTCATTTTATGGCAATGATGTAAAATCTAACTCTCTGTATTACTGAAGTATGTTTGTATGCTCATGTTTTGTAATTTGAATACAGTTCTATATTATATATAAAAGTTAAAGAAAAGGATTCAAAATTTGCTGATCATTGTCTTATAATAACATATTTTTAAAGCCTATTATTTGTCTATTTTAACCAGTTTTTTTCTAAACATTTTATAATTTGGTTACAAGATGATTTAAATTAACAGTTAAAATACACGTAGGCCTCGATTAGTGCGAATAATTGGTTCCAAGAATTTCTCACACTATTCGAAGTATTAACTCTATGTTCGTTAGTGGTCCGTGTGACTTAGATTATGCGTTTCTATATTAATATAATTATAATTCATGACCGCCCACAAGCAACCACCGTTTTGTGGTTGTGGCGTGGTTCTGTTGTGGTTCGTGTGAGTTCAGCCTTTTTCTCAGGAATACCGGAAAAATAATTCTAGTAAACGCAATACTGACATAGTAAATATTTATGACAAATTAATTCAGCGAGTAAGCAATCTTGAACAATACGTATACTAAATATTTGTCAAATAAAATGTTCAACAGAATTATGAGTTTTAACGAATATTTTGTTGAATTTCAAATGCTATCTGCCGAATACTTTTAGGATGTTTTCGTCTTTTATAATTTCATTTCATCAAGTGGTTTTCCTTGATGTGGTGGAAGGAGATGCGAAAGGAATAAGGCGAAAATCTATTATTATGGAAATGTATGTTTAGAGCATACCGCGTTATATCAAAAAAATTTTTTTTTTCAGATTTAAGGCACGGCATTATAATCTTTTAATATTTTATTGTTATTGAATGGAATTTTATTGGAATACGTCCAATGCATACGTTGATTATTATCTTAATGTTGTTTCACAACCAAATATATATTCTGTAAAATTTCCTCCAGCAATATCACTTTTAGACAGAATAATAAATACAATAAAATTTATTCGACACATTTTAGATATTTCTATCAATAATTAATAAAATATGATATTAAATCAGTAAACAATCCTTCAAATAATATTTAAAATGTTTGATTAAAATAAAAAAACTGAATTTGTTTTTCTCCCAGTAATTTTTAATACTAGAAGATGATAAGGCAGAAAATTCAATTTTTATAATTTTGGTAATAAAATCATACATATTTTCTGAAATAAATATCTGTAAATTTTACCACAGAGGATATACTTATTGATGAACATTTTGACACTAAAATTGTTATTCAGCAGTAAGATTAACAGTCTTAAAAATATATTTATAATACTAATCTACTGAATTATTGCACCCATTAGTGGAGCAAGACAGTTTATTCAATGGAGTTTACATTTCTTTTTAGCTAATTAAAAAATACATATTATGCATATGAAATTACAATAACAAAAAACATAAAATTTATATCAATACATCATTACAATTTTTAGTGAAATTGTCAAGTCTTTAGTAAATTGAAATATTTAAACGGTTGGGTAAGAATGGTAATGAATCATCTTGTTCTTTCATCTTACTCCATTATGCACTCTTTACAAAATATTTCTTCTAAAACAGAATGGCGAGAAACATATCTTGATGATTTTTGTATAAAATTGCCTTACTACCTAGTATTCTAGATGAATTCATCGCATGTTTTATTTCAGCGTTATTCTGATAATTATAATTTATAAATGTAAAAAAATATTTAATACGTCTAAAAAATAAAAAACATACTTTAACTGGAATGATATAAATATTACATACGAAGGATTTAATATTAAGGCGTATATATAGTGATACATACAGATCAAATCTCAAAACTCATACACACATATGAAGAATGAGAAAATGGCGTAGAACTGTTTTATTCTACTCTCCAACTTACCTCCTCTAATTATATAAAAAAAATTTATGATTTGTATAAATAGCAAAAAAGGCGCAAAAAATATTTTCTAACAATTCAAATCATTTGAACTGATTATTGGTGACTAAACACCTTGTTGTTAGTTCGACAAATTTGAACTGATTATTGGTGACTAAACACCTTGTTGTTAGTTCGACAAATTTGAATTGATTAAGTGATCAGTTCAAACAAGACAGCTAATAGATTTCACTGTAGCTTTCGATAGGAAAACCTATCAGTTAACTGAATTGCTGAAGCAATCACATGTCTATTGGAGTAAAGATTGACATCAGTACTTTAAGAATTTACGAGTGGTACGATTAACGATTTAACTGTGCCGATGTAAAAAATATAATCCAGCAGACTCAACTGTTATGGAACAGGTGAGATTTTCTACTGAAAGTGTCTTCAAGGTAGCGCTACTATGAAACTTGTTGAGTGAGTGACGTCACGTTTGGAAGCGCATTTCATTTATCTAACATGATGAGTTATTCAAATGAACCCACGCACAGAAGTAGGAAAATAACACAAATTTATTTAGAAAACGTTTTCTGTTATTCGTTAGTCATATGTTAGCCAGATTCTTTATATTTTGAGTTATTTTAAGATGGCTGTGCCCATGCACGTTATTAATCCAAAAGAACAAATGATAATATATAAAGTATACGTATTTAATCGTGTTTCATTGTTTTTCAGTAATCGTGCCATATGTTACTACTTGCCGTTCAGCAGATACATCAACAACTACCTCTTTTTTTGCATATTTTATGCCCCCTTTCCAATCAGAGAGATTACTAAGGCTTTTTGCATATTTTACGCCCCCTTTCCAATCAGGAAGATTACTAAGGGATGGGGCCAGTTCCAACCATGGGCTGCATCCACACCCGTGGAGGGGGTCGAGGCCAGTTCCAATCACGGGTTGCACCCACACCCATGGAGGGGGACCGATGGTGAAGGACAGAGATCACCAGGCCGGGCCCAATACCCCGAAAAAATCCGAGGCAAGACCCGGGTCCTCCTGCGTGGCACGCCAACGCGTTACCACTCGGCCATCCGGCCGCCCAACAGCTGCCTCTATAACTCATTTTCTGCTCAATTAGGCCCCTCGTCCGCCCACATGCAATTATCAGTCGGTCAACTGTTTAATTGCAGGAGTGAGAACAATGAACTCCTATTGTTTCATCCGCCAACAAAAGAGTTGCTAGTGGGCGCAGTCTCATAGAAATCATTTGTTATCACTCTTGCAATTAAATAGTTGACTGACAGATAATTGCATGTGGGCGCGGTGCCTTACATCCGTTGAATTTGCTGAAAGTAGCCAAATCAGTGAATAATTATATTTTTTATATCGAAATCATTTTTCGTGATTTTATATTCCTGGCACGACAGAAAAGTAAAATATTATGAAATTTAATCATATAAATACGTTTTACTGCTGGAGGCTGTTCTACAGAAAGAGATTTTGTAATAAGTTTGGTATTAGTAAATGCAGAAGTAATTATCGATTGAATTGGATATATTCCAAGAAAATTTATTGAACCCAATTCCAAGGAAAACCACTAAATATTTAATATTTATGGAAACGTAATGACAAAGGATGAAAATAAAAAACTATACAGAAGATAAATTTTCAATGCCAAAAATATATAATTTTGTTTAAAATTTTATTGAAAGATGTTTATGTAAATGTATTTGCTTAATATTGCTCTATTTGCTGAATTTATTATTAATATTTATAATATCAATGCTGAGATTAGTTGAGTTATGTTTCTAACATAAATTGTGGAGTGTTATTTTATATTAGAAAAGAATATAAATATAATTACAGTCGCAATACTGTAGTAATTGAGATAATAATAGACATTATTGATTGATCTTCAGACCAGGTTTACCGAAAACAGGTTTCTCAGGTTTCTTCTTCTTTCGCGAAACTTTCCCAGGTTTATCGAAAAGAAATCGACAGTTAATTATGAAAAAATAGTTTATGTGATTTTTTCAATTTACGGTTTCTATCATCCCGATGCTGCTTTATATTGAGACTACAGTAGATATTTTTCTACTTTCTGAATAGCGTGAAGATTTGGATATGATTTTTGATTCAAGTCTGTCTCATAAACTTCACGTTTAATATACGACAAATAAAATTAATTTAATATCCTGTTTCACTATGAGATATCTCAGAATTACATCAGCATATATTTATCTTTGGTTCTTCGTTTTTTTGTCAACTATAGCATTAATTTTCCGAAAGCTAATACTCAAAAAATTTATGAATATATACAAACATCGAAGTAGTTGAACATATTCATTCATTTTTCGTCGAACAAGTAACAGTCATAATATTATTAACGATATTTAGATATTATTAATGATTGTCACATGTAATCGACGCGATGCTGCGCGATGCGATATTATGAGCGACAGAAAAGAAATCAATAGGCGTAACTTCGACGCGTCCCACGTGTGTATCGTTTCGCAGCATTGCATCGCCTGCTGTGGCCGTGTACCATTTACCAAATTTACCATAATCAACATTTAGTAGATAAATAATGAGATGATATTTCATTATAGATGCAATAGAAACGCTTTTACCATTTACCAAATTTACCATAATCGACATTTAGTAGATAAATAATGAGATGATATTTCATTATAGATGCAATAGAAACGCTTTTTGTAGAAAAGAGTGTCGCTTGTTTCGTAGCATTACAACGCATGGCGTTTGTAGTATTGCATAGTATAGAGTCCCGTCGCTTGAACATGGGACACTGCCTTATTGTTTTCAGTTTTTTGTAGCAACCATGGAGAATTCTCTTATTAAAAACCTTAAATGTAACGGATAAATAAATAAATTTTCTATATTTATTTAATCAAAAATATTAGTTAATCTATAAAAATACCTTAAAATTTAAATGCCTAAAATAAATCATCCCTAACATTCAATTTACTACAAAATAAAAGATCTACATTACCTACCGAATAGTAGAAAATATTTCAATGATGCATGAATTCTGAAAAATCTGTATTTTCCGCTTTCTTAAAATGAATCTAAATGCACTAAACATATATTTTACTGAATTTAAGATTCCTGCGTGAGAAACCTTATTGAGCATCCAACCAAACAGTGATCAAAACTATCTCTCCTTGAGGACGGATGCAAACATTCGTGTGTTAGACCTGCAGGGCGAAGTGCAAACTACCTTGATTTACACAGCCACTATCACGTGCAAACAACCCGTTTTTGACCAGTGCCGTAACGGTACTCAAAAAAAGACTCTCACAATAGGGTGAAATGACGCATAATACGCCATCTGTCGCCATTAGAAATTATACTATATGAGAAAATGTGTAACTTTCCCTTATCATGTATATCAATAGAATGTATAAAAAAGTGATATTAAATACATCCATTTACTAATTCAGTTTTAATTACAATCAGATTTATTAAATCTTTATCGACTTTAAGAGAAAATTCAGATAATATTTATAACTACATTTGAATGAGAATTTAGCATCTATGGCATTCAGTCGTTTGATGAGAGAGCTGGAAGAATTACAGAAAAGATTAAATCATGGATTGCATCAGCCATATCTCCAGCTGAAAATGTTAGCTGTAACTTTGAGGTAAGTGAATATTTTAATAATTCTAAATTATATTTTTCAAATTATTATCTTTCTAACTTGTAATTGTTTATTGGAAAAGTATGAATCAACAAGGAACTTAAAATTAGAAAACCTTTACGATTTACAGAAAGTATTTATTAAAATATAAAATTATGTAGAGTATAAGAATTATTAAACCATAATTATTGGCCATCCCTGAATATGTCAAATTTGACTTGGTGAGGATTATTGATATTCCAAATCTCAGGATATTTTCTCATTACATCAGTGTTCTCTCTCCAGTCTTCAAAATTTGATCCCACCATTTTAATCTTGATTTTTGACATTAATTTACAGATATTCTGGAATTTCTTATATGATATAGTTACAGCTTTTTTCTATAATTTCTAATTAGATTCTTCCTCGTGTATTGTTAGTTTTTTTGGAATTTCTTATATGATATACACTGACGGAAAAAAAATCCCAACACCAAGAAAGACTTGTGTTAGATAAATTGTTAGTTTTTTAATAATAGGTTTAGTTGGACTATTCGAGCGTGGGTCACTTTTTTATACGTGTTATATCCTTATTTTGCATTTATTGACTTTAGATTTTTCCTTGATTAGGTATTATCTGTTTTCTACTAATTTCTCACTTATTTCAAATATATAACGTTTTTAGTTTTTATTCATTTCGGAAAAATATAATTATTCTTATTTCCGAAAGAAATGGAGGGTTACATATAAGATTGGTCACGTAACTGTATGTCCTCCATTAATAACTTTTGAACAAAGTAGATTTTCATGTATTGAGTAGTGAGATTCTGCCTTTAAAGGACATTTCGAATTTGCATTCTTTAACCTTATAAAATCGTTTATCCTATAGAATAGAATTTCATTTTTATCACTATTTTAGTTTATATCATTGATGATAGATCTAACTACCTGCAGATCTAACTACCTTCAGATACTCCTACCTGCTAAGTGTTAGCAGGTAGGAGTATCTGAATTTTTAACATAATCGTCAATATCTCTCGTAATGACATTAGAATTCCATGTGAGACACTACAACGTACCAATTGATGACGTCAGAAAAAGTCGATAAATTTTAACATCACAACGACGTAACTGCTGTTGTATCATCGCGCATATTTGACGCTATCCTGATCTCTATTCTGGTTAAATTGATGTTAAAAATAGATACATAAATTGCAGAATTTCAAACGCTGACTAAAGTCGGCCGGCAAACTTTTATTCTGTAAATTCATTATGTCTTTCTTTCTTTTAACAAGTATTAAATAAATCCATATGATTTAGGGCTGATTTATAGCCGGATTACGGTGGCTAAAGTCGGCCGGCAAACTTTTATTCTGTAAATTCATTATGTCTTTCCTTCTTTTAACAAGTATTAAATAAATCCATATGATTTAGGGCTGATTTATAGCCGGATTACAAACCAGCTTTAAATCCTACTGACTGCCATGTTGAAGAGGATCAGTAGCCGGCGTTAAAGTTTGAAGTTAGCGCAAGCGTCACGGTTTATATTAACGATCTAAAAATGCACACTGTATGGTTTCCGCTAATGACCAGTTGCCAGCAAAAATGAAGCCGCCGAAGAAGAGATGTCAGTGATATAATTCTCTATATTGGGGTATTTAGTTCTTTATTAAGGGGGTATATTCCTTATTTGGGGTATTTAGTTCTTTCTTTAGTCTCTATATTGGGGTATTTAGCTCTTTTTGTTAATTATTAGAAACAGGTCATCACAGTTATTAACATAATTGTGATGCGTGTGGCAACCAAAACAAAGTCAATTTTCTATATTGTCGAATTTACGTTCTCGTCCGCCATGTTGTTGGAGGGAAGTATTGTTACGGGCGGCTTCATTTTTCTAACATTAAAGAGTCCATCCAAAATATCGGTAGTTCCTATATAAAAAATTATTATAAAGTATAAAATTTATTCAATATAAAAAAAATCTTATTTTTTACCTACTTGCGTTGTTATCCTTTCTTTAACATAAATATTTTTATAATAATTTATAGAAAGTCAGTAAGTAGTTTTATTTTCTTGTCGAACAACTGCATAAATGTTTCTTTTTGATATTATCTTTAAATTGCATTTTCATTTTGAAGCTAATATGCGGACAATGTACGCATATATTTATCGTGATTTGTTATCATACCTCTAATGTTTGTCTTCATGTTAATATTTTTTCGATTCAATTTATTATCTTTTTATTGTTTTTATATTTTTATTATGTTAATTTAGTATGTTATTTTCGTGTTTTAGGCTGGTACCAAACGAGTGACCAAATCGGCGGCGACACGACGCAAAAACGTACTCGACTGGTTGCTAACTTGTTGCGAAAGAATTTATACTATGTCGCTTGTCGACGACATGTTTGCAAACGAGGTAACGAAATGGAATATTAAAGCATGCGATTTCCTAAAGGTTATAATTGGCATTAATTATCTTAATAGACATTATATACACTGTATATATAACTTGTTAATTTATATTGAAACTAACCTCTATCTAAATCAATTAAGAGGGATTCATGCTCGACGTTCCATGGATCTCTACTTGTTAATCCCTTTGAATCATCCAGCATTGAATTATCCATGGCGTTCATTACTTCGATTTTCCCGCGCACACTTGGTCTGAACTGCGCATGTCTGTCGCCCGAAATATCTAACTTGCTGGATACGGTTTTTGTCTCCGGCCACGCCCCAAAAGGTACGGCCAGGCTGGTAAGCGACAGAGCAAGTCTTTTATAGTTGGCAACAAAAGTCAATTTCAAACATACAGGTTTTCGTTGAACTGGCCAGACTGACGTAAAGCGATTGCGACCAATCGCTAAGCGCTTGAACGACTCGCTCAGAATTCAAACGAGTTTGATTTTGCGCGACAAACAGAGGCGACAAGTCTGTTCTTGTTGAACATAAGTAATGAATTCCAGCAGCATTAATAGAGAATTTTCGATTTCAGAAGTTCAAAGCAGACCTGAAGTTACGGCCAGGCTGGTAAGCGACAGAGCGAGTCTTTTATAATTGGCAACAAAAGTCAATTTCAAACATATAGGTTTTCGTTGAACTGGCCAGACTGACGTAAAGCGATTGCGACCAATCGCTAAGCGCTTGAACGACTCGCTCAGAATTCAAACGAGTTTGATTTTGCGCGACAAACAGAGGCGACAAGTCTGTTCTTGTGGAACATAAATAATGAATTCCAGCAGCATTAATAGAGAATTTTCGATTTCAGAAGTTCAAAGCAGACCTATATTATGGCAAGATACAAAAAAATTTTTAAAATAGATAAGGGGGGGTTCGGGAGACCTGACCATATGAGAGAGTTGAACCACTTCAAATAACCCATTTAATTTTAGCGGTAATTGGGCGGTTGAATAGCTATAACGTTCCGATCAGTATCAGCTACTATCTTCATTTGACAAAATGGCATGCTTTCGTTTTGAGGGAAGAAAACGTGTTTTTCAGTGTCAGAAGTGAAAAGAAATTTTTTTGTTTATTACGTCGTCATTCTTTTATATACCAAGGTTTGTACAAATGTTTTATGTAAATTGAATCATTTATTATCGTAGTTTGGTCAATCAATTTGTTTTTATCGGCTTAGTTTCACTTTTTTGAAAAACTGTATCATAATCTGTTAGGCAGTGGGTGGGAGAGTTAAACCACCTGAGATGAGGAGAGATGACCAGTGGATCAACTCTCCCCACTGTTCAGGAGGAGCCAAATACTTTTGTTATTAACTATTTTATTTCAATTTTTAGGAAAACATGCCTTTTAGGTACAAGCCGAAGGAGGAAACTAATCGAAGAAGTGGATTGAATAAGCAAGTGCTGAAAAATGCATTAGAAGAAATTGCAAGAGGAACTTCTATAAGAAAAAGTGCGAGTAAATATGACATAGACAGAACTACATTGCGGCGTTATAATAATGACAAACAGAAAGTAAAGAAAATATAAGATAAAGATAGCCAGTACAAAGCCTCACAGATTTTTACACTCCAAGAAGAAAAATTACTAGTCAATTACATACTGCCTGCAGTAAAATGAATTATGATTTGACTAGAAAAGCAGCTATGAAGTTCGCCTACGAGTATGCACTTGTTAATTCAAAGAAAATACCAGAGAGTTGGTCAACAAACTATTCTGCCGGGAAAGACTGGTTACGTGGGTTCCGCATAAGGAATCCTGAAGTAAGTTTGAGAACTCCAGAAGCAACAAGTCTGTCTAGAGCTACCAGTTTTAATAAGAAAAATGTTGGAGATTTTTTGAAAATTTGAGATATATTAGGGAGCAGTTTAACTTTGAACCGCAAAACATTTACAACTGTGACGAGACTGGGTGTTCTACAGTACAAGATTGTCATGTTTATTGAATGTTCCATATTTTGATAATTTTTTTTCAAAAAACTCAATTAAAATATAGTCTGTAACTATTTAATGTGTAAACGTTGTGATTTCTTGATATAAGTTAAAGAAAATTTTTTATGTTTTTCATTTGTTCTCCAGTTACTAGAACATGGTCAAATCTCCCATCCCTTGGGGAGAGATGAGACAAATCTCATTTTTTAAAAATTTTACTTTTGTGCTTACATTTATTAAGGTATTGAAATGAAAAAACACTCAAAGTGTAGTCAGATAACAAGGCTATATTATGACATAAATACAAAATCGTTGCATCTCATACACTAGATTTTATGGACTTTCAAGTAAAACATGGTTCAACTCTCCAGAACTCCCCCTAATCTATGATAAGAACAAGAGTAAACTGGAATTTTAAGACCAACTTTTATACTGAATGAAGGTAAAATCCTTAAAATAGCATAAGAAATAATTATTTTAAATACTAATTAAATAAAACATTAATAATACATAAATTCTTTTTTACATTAACATGACAAAGAGTTTTATTCAGCATTATTATATTTTTATAATGCTCTACAATCTGATTTTTAATTGTTTGTGAGCCAGAAATAAAAATCAGATCTTCAATTAATAATTAAATATTCAGTACACTAGGATTTATTATGATAAATATTGACGTCATTGATTTAAATCTATTGTAAACAATGCTTCATATCTTTCATGTTAACTGCATTTAGAATCGTGCGTAATAAAATATATTAATAATAGAACAAATCAGAAAGTATATGTACTTAAAGACTAAATGGAAAAGATTTAATTCTTAAAGTTCCGTCATCCGTCACATTGTGGACAAGTTGATATATAAAGCGTGTTCAATATACTAGCCGGCTAAGTTAGAATTCTAACTGACTGAGTGGGCGGAGCTGAAGAGAAGAACAAGAGTAAACTGGAATTTTAAGACCAAATTTTATACTGAATGAAGGTAAAATCCTTAAAATAGCATAAGAAATAATTATTTTAAATACTTGTATTAATCAAATATTTGCTCTCACTAACTGAAAAACGGTATCAATTTTATAAGTTGCACTAATCGAAATTGTATTATTCAAACTCGCACTAATCAAGGCCTACCTGTATATCAGATTTGAATTCGCACTAATCGAGGCCTACCTGTACATAAGATCGGAAGAGCGTCGTGTACACTAATTGAATATCGCACTAATTGAGGCCTCCCTGTATAAGAATTTTCTGAAAAACGATGTCAATTTTATAAGTCGCACTAATCGAAATCGCATTATTCGAACTCGCATTAATCAAGGCCTACCTGTAGTTGCTATTTATTATTTTAGAATCTTTTAGTTATATTTAACCTATTGTTTCTTATATTAAATATATTTCTGTTTTGGGTATTATAAAGTGAAGTTTGTATTTATTCTGATAAAGTGAAACGCTAGTTCACTATAATTAGAACTGAGGTAGTTAGTTCATTATGCCCAAAAATTTATGCTTTAGTTATAAATCCTTAATAATTTAATTATAGAACATCAAGCTAAACATTTACAAGAAAGCATCGATGCTTCTAAAGAAATTAAAGAGAAAGATAATGAAAAAGAGCGAAGAATTTCAGATCCAGCAGAAATTTCTTCACAGGAAAAGAAATTATTAGGGAATAGCACAAAATTATCTACTCGTACAACATTACCACCAAAATCTAATAAAGATCCTTTAAAGCAGACTTCTCATAAACAGCCAATAAAATTGACATTATTAAATAAGGTAAGATAATTATAATATTAATTCTTATTATCTGATAAATATTAATATACTGAATTTAAAATTTTTCAGAGTTCTGAGAAATCAATTACTAAGAGAGAAAACAGTAGTAGTAAATTAAGAATAACAGAAAAAGGTAAGATTTTAATAATAATTTATGCATTTACCATACTAACTAATAGGCCAGATCATTTATTACAGATTTTTAAGAAAATTATTATTTTTTTTTTTTTTTTTTTGATAGAAACTGCTAGGAGAGAAGTAATAAAAAGTAAATTATGATATTTTTTTTTTTTTTTTTTTTAGATTATGTTATAACTATTATGGATAAATAGTGGCATAAACATTTCAATAATTATGCAATTAAAAGTTATTTTAGCATATTTAATTGAAAATAGATGGCATATTTGGACTCTGGAATGCATTATAATTTTTCTATTTAAATTATAATTTTATTTTTAATTTACAAGAATTTGATTTAAAGCATGTTTGGGAAGTTCCATGTTCTAAATTTGGATAAAATGTATTTAGATTTAAATTGTTACTTACTAGATGGATCCATTTTGCAATAATTAAAATCCTTGATTGATTCCAGATCAGAATGAATTTTCATTACAAATTGGTATAAGTGCTGGAACTACCAGACATTTTCTGCATATAATTATTTCTTAATTAATATGGAGAAACATCAAATCCATTTATAAGTAGATCACATCACAATAACATGAAATTTCAGTTCACAGTTCTTATATTCATAAGAATTATATTTAATAATTATAATAAATCAAAGCTGTGATCTTTAAAAACATGGATTTACCAATAAGTTCTTAGATTAATTTTGGAGAAAAAAAATATTGAAATTCTTTTTGATCACAGCTTTCTTGTTGTATACTTCTCAAATGATGCAAACTTTATATTACATATTATGAGAAATTCATTTTAAACTTAGATTTTATGAAATTTCATACTGATAGAAAAATGAAAAATTTTAACAAAATAGATCAATTTCAATGCATATTTATTCATAGTCTTTTCAAATTAGATAAACATAAGTTGTCCTAAAAGAAATTTTTTTAATCACATTTTCTACCAAAGACACAAAATATAGGTAATTCCTAACTTTGAGTTAATTTATTTCCAGTAAGCAGTCTTAATGCAAAAACTCATAAAGTAGGAATTTGTCATAGTAATAATAAGTAAAAGTCAATAAAACAATAGTTTATTCTTAAACAATGATGAAAACATAACGAAACATTTGTGTCGTTATGTTTTCATCATTGTTTAAGTATTTGAGTTTCTTTATAAATTTTTCGTTATGAAAACATAATGAAAAATTTATAAAGAAATGAAAACATAACCATCAACATTTCTTTTACAAATAATTTCTTTATAATTTGTGTGATTTAAAAAAATGTTTTTTCTTCACTATCAATAGATAAGTTGATGAACTTTTACACAGATGAAATACTATCTTAGGCAAAATTTGGAAATAAAAGTCATTTATATAATGTTCAGCTAATAAAATAATGAGTACTGAAAATCTGAAATTGTTTTATTAGAATGATATCTATTATACATTTAGTTTTTCAAATTAGACTTTTTGAAATATTATCTTAAAAAATTAGAATGGTAATTTTATATTTAGAAATTATCGAAATATTATGGAAAAACTGATGAAAATTTGCTGTTGTAATATTAGAAGTTTAAATGCATTTTAATGGCCAAATTTATTAAAGAAGTATACTCATATCTGATTTATAATTCTTAAATCTGTTTATTGATAGATAAAGAATTACAGATTGGATTATATCCTTTTGAAATTAGAGCCAGTTTTTTTAATTCTTGTTAGTTTAAGTTAATATTTTGTATACAGGGTGGAAGAAAATGCCTGTACTTTTCCAATTGATAACTATCATAGATTTTAAAAATCTACTAATGCAGACAAACAAGAAGTCATGAATGGGCTGTCTGATGATGACTTTTAAATGAGCTGATTATGCAAATGAGTACATTTGAAAATCCTATATCATAAACCATAATAGATAGGGGAAAAATTTCCAATTACAAACTTATTCAGCATTCAATTTTGAATGTTCTAAAAAAATACATCATCAGAATCATATGAATAGTTCACCCAAAATTGAAAAAAATAATATTTTTACATGCAAAGGATTGACACATTTCTGACATGTAAATAACAAACCATCACCAAAACATAATAACCTATCCATAAATTGAAAACACAATCCTAATCAATAAGCAAAAACTAATCAAGGATATGCTCAAAATTTCTTCCATCAGCTGTTTCAGGAATCAAGATATGATAGATCTAAGTGTTCATGATGAGGGATATCTTTCCTGATAAAATTGAGCTGCTGCAGCAGAAACATTTGCATTAATAGCATCATAGCTTATGACTGATCTTTGCAATCATTTCATTAAGTGTGTACTCAGCCATTGTATTGTACACTGAATTGCATGTGTGTGAATGTAGTTTTTTATGCCAATTGAACAGGAAGATGATACTGTTGTGGAAACCTTCAGAAATTTCCAGAACCAGATGTGGAAGGGCATGTGACATAATTTGTATGTAAAAATGTTTTTGTTTCATTTTTGGATGAACTATTCATCCGATTTTGAAGAAGTGTTTTTAAAGTGTTCAGAATTGAATGCTGAACAAGTTTGTAATTGAAAATTTACCCCTGTCTGTTATGGTTTATAAAATAGGATTTGCAAGTGTACTTATTTGCATAATCAGCTCATTTGAAGTCATCATTAGATAGCCCACCTATCTATTTGTTGGCATTAACAGATTTTTGAAATCTATAATAGTTATCAAGTTATTTGGAGGTAATTTGTATGTAAAAATGTTTTTGTTTCATTTTTGGATGAACTATTCATCCGATTTTGAAGAAGTGTTTTTAAAGTGTTCAGAATTGAATGCTGAACAAGTTTGTAATTGAAAATTTACCCCTGTCTGTTATGGTTTATAAAATAGGATTTGCAAGTGTACTTATTTGCATAATCAGCTCATTTGAAGTCATCATTAGATAGCCCACCTATCTATTTGTTGGCATTAACAGATTTTTGAAATCTATAATAGTTATCAAGTTATTTGGAGGAGTACAGACTTTTCTTTCATTTTGTATAGCAGTGGTTTCCAAACTTTGTTACTGTGTCTCCCCTAAAATATAATCTAATTTTGGCACCCCTTATTTCATTATTTCATAAAAGTAACACAGAGGCATGTTTCATAGCAAAACTTTATTAATACAAAAAAGGAAAAAATAAATGTAATTGTTAATCGTATTGAATTGTATTAACATAATTGATAAACATTTTTAAATTAATTTCTTTTTATAACAACAAATAATAGTTGATACAGCACCCACTCACTGACATTTCAATTTGACATTATTTTTATTGATTATTGTTGCTAATAGTTCTAGTAGCCGTTTTATAAACTTTGCAATTGCAAGTTGTCATATACTATATAGCATATATCTTATATTACAAAAATTATATTTCTGTCAAGCTTTTTGCAGCTCCCTTTGCACTAATACTCCCTAGGGAAGCATGCCTCCCAGTTTGGAAATCGCTACTGTATAGTGTCTTAGTAAATATCATTAGTTGAGAAATCGTAAATTTTGGATATTTCCAATTTATAAGCAGCAAGGTTCAAAATTCTTGTAACCAAACATGTCCTAAGTCTAGGACTACCTGTATTAGGAAATTAACAAAATTTATTAACTTAATTAAAAACTGCTTGTAAAATATGAAAAAGTTAGACAACTGTTCCCATAACAAAAACCTATTTTTTTTTACTGCAATTAAATTATATATTATTTAAGAAATTAATTAACAAATTATTTGTATTATTTTCAAATAAATCAATAATAGAAAATTTTATTTTCAAGATATTTTATTTTATTACACATTTTTAATAATTTTTCTTTGTTGAATTCTGCTGAAACACAATCATAATACACACTTATTACTCTTGTAATTTGATTAAAAATATCAGGCACTATATTCTGTCTTTGGTCTTATAGCTAAGTATGAATTATTAATTTATAATTTTTTTTTCAGTTGAAGAACGTAATAGGGCCAGTGTTGTTGTCACTTCTTCAACAAATAACAGTCGTAAACGTCAGGCATCTCCACCCAGGCCTAGTGTAAAACCAGCTTCAACTCCTACACCTCCTGCTGCAAATATAGTAAATACTATGAAAAAATCGACAACATCTAGAAGAGAGGAACTACTGAAACAGCTGAAAGCAGTGGAAGATGCAATTGCTAGAAAAAGATCTAAAATGAGTTAGAAATATTACCATTATAAAATTGAGATTCTTGGTAATTGTATAATCATCAGCTCAACTGTCTTCAAGTGGAACTTTTGAAACAAAAGGATTGGAAACAGAGGAGCATCAGATAACAGCACAAACAAGTTCTGTTACCTTTGGCGTACAGATTAAATCAAGCAAGATAGCAGATAATGGCGGAAAGCATCTGACCAGATGCAGTTATGTAGACATAATCAGAAGTTTTTTATCCCAACGACAATGTTTTGTACATGAAATGGTGGAATCATTTCTGGCTGCTGTAGTTATTCTATTGGGACTTATCAAAATGCCGGATGCAATTTATCCTGTTATATCATTTTTGATCACCACGAGAAGTGTATATAAATCATGTGTCTTGTTTGTCTTGATTTTTTATTATTATTATTATTATTATTGTTATTATTTTTTATAGTAGTAATAATAATAATAATAATAATACTATTCCATCTTCATAATTTACTACTTGTTTCTTTATTCTTTTTTTGTCATGTTTAAGTTTTGCAAAACTGGAGAAGATAAATTGAAATTGGTAGGAAGTTAACAGTTTAAATCCCTTCATATGTTTCTAATAATCCATCTGTAAACATCGGTGTTTTGAATCACGAGACAAAATTGTGAATATGTACAACACACAAAATGTCAACTAAATCATTCAATAAAACTTTTTAAAAGGATGATTATATTGTTTACAAAAAGTAATTATTCCAATATTCATTCAATAAATGAAACAGAAATTCTTCTCATAGCAATTGAAATTGATTAATAGACAAATATTTATTTTTCATAAATGATCAAATATGAATACAGAACAAGTATTAAAAAAATTGCAATTTTATTATTCAATTTTTAATGTCTAACAATAATTGATTTTCTTCTTCCATTATAAATGTAAATAAGAGCCTTTCTCTCAGAAAGACTGCAGTTTAAAAGAACATTCTTCAGAAGGCAAATGTATTATTGCGTGTGTAACAACTAATTATTACAAAATAAAATTTACACAAATATCTGAGAAAATATTTTTATGAAGCTCTCTAACAGTTGAATCAGTTATTACCGAAAAATCTAAAAGCAGATAAAACATTAAGTGCATTAAAGTTTCAGTTTATAAAATCTTTTCGATCACATTAATCTGATAAGTTGTCAAAGTCTTCACTATGATTATCATTAGCATTTATTATTATTATATTTTTAATTGGAAGGCAAACAGCTATCAGCAAAAATCTTAAATAACAAAAAATTCTGCTTATATCTCATCTGTATTCTATTCTTATCAAAATTAATTTCCTAATTAGTTCAAAATTCCTGAAGTCGGCCAGATGGCCGCATGGTAAAGCTTTGGCTTACCACCCTGGAGCATCCAGGTTCAAACCTGCCTCCCACACCTCGTTTTTCAGGAGGGGTCCTGGTCCGGCTCGTTGAACCCCATCCTTCAACCACCCGGTTGACCCCATCATGGGTGTTGCCCAGCCTGTGGTGGGTTCTATAAGTGGCCACCGCCAGATATAGAATATCCCATGAGGATATGGTGGCTTATTCTAACTAACCTAACCTCCCTGAAGAAAACTGAAGTTTATCATCATTATTTTGACATATATCAGTGATATCTTTAAATTTTATTATTAAAAATATTAACAAACACATGCCATTTTTATAATGTAATTAAAAATTTACTTGCACATTATTTATTCAAAATATATTGCTTTATTTAATTGTTCATACTAAGGAGAGCTATGTTTCATGATTAACAAAAATATAGATTACAGGAAATGGAACAAAATGTGTGAAGTTAACTCTAATTTGCTAAATCCTTGAAAGTTTCGATGTGGTAGTAGTAGTAGTAAGTTTTTTTTTCCATTGCTGAGGCAGATCGTTTGATATAATTATAACAAAATCTTTGTATCCAGATTAAATCCATCCATAAAATAATAGATTATTAGGAAGTTTATGGCACAAAAAAGTAAACATAATTGTTGTTGTTATTTCTTCCTCTCTGCTGGCAATTATGTCAATGTTCATTGTTATATATGATACATAAAATCGAGAGTCCACTGTATTCCAAAATTTGAAAATAAAATGATTTATGTAAATTAACCATGTTCACAACATGAACAGTGATTAATTTTCAGACCAAAATAACTTTTTTTGTTTTTTTTTTTTTTCATAAATTTTGTGAATTAAATTTGTTTTTTTTTTTTTTTTTTTTTTTTTTTTTCATTCAATACAAATTTCGTGAATTAATCTCAAACTGTTGGTGGTTATTTAACTCTCTCTCTCATCGAGTGGATTAAATAATCACCCAGTAAGAGATTAATTCGTGAAATTTGTTGTGTTGAAGACGAAAACGGGACCAATCTCGATCTGAGAATTAATCCGTCGTGGTGAGTATGGTGGTAAGAGTATACCTGTATTAGTACCAAAATTTTATTCGAAAACAAAAAAAAATCCACGTGTCTAGGGATGACATTTAAGATTATCGAAAAAAAAAATGATCATCGGGGAATTTTTGGAATTATGTACGAAAATCATTTTTCCCTAAATCATGGTGGATAGTATTGAAGAAAGTGATCATTTTTAATCTTTAATTTTGAAAAATAATAATGCCATTATATAAGACATTCCTAAACGCGAGGATTTTTATTAATTTGGGATAATTTAAAAAAGAAATTTATTAGAAATTAAATCCATCTGGAATAATATGAATTCCCTATGTCTTCCATTTAATATATAGTACTTACCTATGTAAAATTTTATTCTATATTTTGTACGATAAAATGTTCAAATGGCAAAAAAAAATTTAAAATTAATGGTTAAAATAAATAAATATACAGGATGCCCCAAAAGTTAGTATCTCGAGAAATTAATGGGAATATAGGACGCTCAAAGTGAGTGCCATACAAAAGTAGGAGTATTCAGTGAGCAGTCTCAACATGGCGATCATACTGTAGGTATCTCTACAGAGCTCAAACTGATGCAGCGTTTGTTGAAATCTCATCTCTAATTCAGGAATAGCCTTGACTGTTGGACCTGCTTTATGAAACTTCCTTCGAAAATTCTAATTTCCGTGCATTTCATGTCTGATTTTGCATGTTACTACCAATACTCGTTCTTCCATGGTCAACGCTGCATCGCTTTGAGCTCTGTAGAGATACTGACAGACGCCATGTGGAGACTGCTCACTGAACATTGTTACTTGTGTGACACTTACTTTAAAATAAAACTATTAGCATTAAAAAGTTGTTTTATGTTATCTAAAAATTAATTCATGTCTCACTTTGTATCCAATATTCAGCATTTTGTTTTAAAAATATCGATTTCCAACCAGTTTCTTCTAGGATTCATAGTTCATACTTCTGAATGCTATTCTAGAAAAATTTTTACCCCCCACAGCTAAACTGCGGCTCTTTGGTATCTCCAATGAGGCTCCATACCAGTGACGTAACCGGCTTTTCTTTTTGGGTGGGCCACACCACTGTGAAAGAACATTCTCCTGTATGATCTTTATTAAATCGTAATTACGTAACAGAATGCTTGATAATCGGTTAAGCAATTTAGCAATCGTATTCATCAGAAAAAAATCGCAAAAGCTCTCGATTTGGATTTTAAAGTAATCGATCGTTTCGCATCATTAAGTAAAAATCGCCGCATAATTTTATTTTGAGCTGATATATTTACCAGTATTTTGAAACTGTTCTTTCCGGCTAATCGCATTAATTAAGTACTGCGTAAAATGTGCAAAGGACGCGTTACAGCTTGTAAATAAAGTTTTTTATCGCTATTAGCGTGAAATTATGTGGGCTTAAATTATACTTGTCGCTATTAGCGTGAACTGTGTAAAATGTGCAAAGGACACATTTTTTCACAGCTTGTAAATAAAGATTTTTATCGCTATTAGCGTGAAATATGTGCTTAAATTACGGAATACAAGGCGCCTTGGATTATGAGATGTTTAATGTATTCGGTTGTAAATTTTCATTTTTAAAACTCGAGGCATCTTGAGTTATGTGGAGTTGAACTCCTGCTGTTTTTAATTTTACGTTTCGGGTTATATATTCATGGTGGGCCAGAACTTTCAATGCATGGGCCATGGTCCGTCTGGGCCCACCCATAGTTACGTCCCTGCTCCATACTATCAACAGTCAATAGTTAGTATGAAGTTAAATATTGTATTCTTTTTAACATAAAATAAATCCATAATTACATGAAATCACAGTACAATAGGTGGCACCATCTCTAAGGGCGCGTTCCAAACCTCAGCAGTAAGTCATCAGTGATTAGTTTCTTTTGACGTCAGAAAGGGAAAAGTTGTAGGGTTTCAAAGGCGCAATCAATTGATGACCTTAAATGTGACCTTGACCTTTAACATCATTTGAAGGTCAAGTCGGTTTTTTTAAATGGGAAGACATACTTTTCACCCCGGCAATGGAAAGAGCAGAAAATTTCACAATCGGATATACCCTTGACCTTAAGGTTTAGGTCAAAGGTCAAGGTTATTTTCAGGTCAAAAGATTTTATCAACGGGAAACCATAATTTTTATCACATTTATTAATGACCTTATTTCTTTGATCTTTAAAAGCATTCACTACTTTTAGCACTACCCAGGAGTAACAACATGGACGTAGTAGTTTTCTGTTCCCTTTGGGGTGCTTGATTTCAATGAAAACCAATACTATCTCTCAGTATCAGGGTGCTTGTTTTTGCTGCATTACTTTACTTCTCACCATCGCTTGAGGTACTGGTTTTGGGGAACATTTTCCCGAAAACCTATATTTTCCCCAAAACCAATACCTGAAGCTATGGATAGAAGTAAAGTGATGCACCAAAAACAACCACCCTGATAGTGAGAGGTGAGGGGATTCATTGAAATCAAGCACCCCAAAGGGAAAAGAAAACTACTACGTCCATGTTGTTACTCCTGGGTAGTGCTAAAAGTAGTGAATGCTTTTAAAGATCAAAGTAATAAGGCCATTAAAAAATGTGATAAAAATTATGGTTTCCCGTTGATAAAATCTTTTGACCTGAAAATAACCTTGACCTTTGACCTAAACCTTAAGGTCAAGGGTATATCCGATTGTGAAATTTTCCGCTCTTTCCATTGCCGGGGTCAAAAGTATGTCTTCCCATTTAAAAAAACCGACTTGACCTTCAAATGACGTTATAGGTCAAGGTCAAGGTCATCAATTGATTGCCCCTTCGAAACCCTACAACTTTTTCTACAACTTTTTCTAAAATAATGAGATCCAATTAAGATATTTTGTTGTCTCAAGATAAAAAAACTCACTCTGTATAAAACAACTAGAAATAAATATTTTAAAAAATGCATCAAATATTCTGTACATATGAAGCCCCTAGAATCATATGAAATGCAAATAATAACTCTATGTATACATATATGTACATATATATACTATGCATTTGTGAAACAAAAGTGGGCCAGGGGACAGGAAGAGAAGTTACGTATCTCCGAATTCACGTAAATCGGGGTATTACTGTATACATATATATTCAAATGTTCTATTGTTTATCGAAAAGGAAAACAAGAAAGGTCGGCAGCCAGAAATTATGGCCATACCAATATTTGTAATTTAATTTTGATGATCAATTATCCGAGATAATGAAACCCGACCGGAGAGTGTAAAAATCTTTTGGATTTACCATAAACCGTCGATAAATCAAACATGGCTCTCGAGTGATGGATAATATGCCGATTATCCGGGTAACCCAGCGTCTACTGTATTAAAACAAATTCGGCATAGCTGGCACTAAAGAGCACCGCTACCACTGTATCCAGCCAGAGGGTGAAAAAATACCGAAGAAAATTTTTTGGCTAACTAAACGAAGACGTTAAAAATATATAGAGCTATTGTATTCGAACGGTGGCGTGATTCCTATATGAAGGTGGCCAAAGCCGCCATTTTAGTGGCAAGTTGGAAATGCTTCATAGAGTTATTCAATATTTTTTGCACCATTTCCCCTTATTTATACTTTTCAAAATTTAAAATCTGACTTTCCTTCCTTCTAATTAAATAATATCTAATAAAGCAGAGCCGAATCGCAATTTATTTTCAACCGGTTTGTAAAAAATTCCTATATCCTCGCCTTATTAAAACAATGCAATTTCTGCCTTTATTTTTCTTCGCGTTTTTGTTTCTGCAGGTGTATTTTAACGGGATTACACTTTTATTGAAGGGAGGGACGTATACTTTTAAAATAAATAAATGAACCATTTCGATATAAAAACCATGCATTAAATTACCAGCTCGATTATAGTTTATGTACTGGCATAGATATTTCCTGAATTATGAAATTTTGGTGTAAATTATTGTTTCTGAGGTCAATTGGGTGTGATGGTGACTGAAATGTGTGAATAACATTTATTAGAAACAAATTTCTATCAGTTTTATTTTAAGTAAGGTTTATACAATATACAAAAATTTCCAGAGAAAAAACGTTTCATCGTTATGTAAAGATAACTTTAAATATTTTTCTTTGAAACATATTAAAGCTTCCAATAGAAATTTATGCACCAACATTGTAGACATACTAGAAATATTTAATAATTTCTTCCTAAAATCAAAATCCGATAATCCTTCGAATTTGAGACTAAAAATACTTATAATCAAAACAAATTTTGATTACAGAGTGTCAGTATTTTAGTTTGGAAGCATTCAGTGAGGAGCACTCGAATAAAGATGGCTAAAAAATTTTCAGAAGGATCATAGCTTTTGCATTTCGTATAAAAATTATTGGTTTATAAAGAGTATGGATTTGGTGAGACGATGCCTCGAGTTTTTTAGGCAAAGCGTCAGTACCATGTGATGGCATCTGATCTTAATATAGGATTTACATATTTGTTTTATTCAGATAAGAATATGTGATGGCGGATATTTCAGTTCCATTAAATGTTCATCGAGTTGCCTAAAACTGTTTCGAGATAATTAAAAAAATTACAAGTTTCGAGAACTGAATTTTTTAAACAATAAGTTCAGAAAGGACCCTTTTACATCCTGGTGACACATACTGTGGTAGAGACCTTTCAGTTACGGTACACACCTTTACAACATCCTCGCCAGACCTTCACAATTCTTTTTGTTCACAAAGTCACCGTAATGAGTTTTAGAGCTGGTTTTTTGATTTTCCAAACATGTTTGGACTTGTTTGTTATCTCAACGCTCTTAACAATATAGCTAGCAATATCGGGACTATTTCGTCTGGTAGGACTATATCTCGGTTTTTTAACCTGTACGAACACAGTGGGAAATGTCCCATCGGTGCTGGGAATTAACACTAACTTTAGTACATACTGTATATACTATTTGTACCAATAATATTAATGCAATTAAAACTTCTTTTATTTACACATACAGTAAGAATAACATCGGCATCTGTTTGCTTTACCTTTTGAAGATGTTTTGAAAAAACTGAATATTGTAGGTACCGCAACATTCGCGAGTTTTCTAACGTTCACATAGCACTTCGGGAGGCATTTCTTCGAAATGCACTGAGCGTATATAGCTGTTGTGATTTGGAATAAAATTTTATGACCGAAGTTCTGCCAGCCATTTCTTCAACATCCTTATTGTCGGCCGGATTGGCCGCGTGGAAACGCTTCGGTTTTCCACTCTGGAGGACCCGGGGATCATTACTTAAAAATTTGTAGATATAGGACAGGAATTGAACCCGAATTCTTCAGATTAGAAGCACAGCATTTTCTATCGCGACCAGGAATGTTTTTTTGTTAACTGATGCCGCCAGTTTCCAATCAGTGATGATTACTAAGTGACAGGGCTATAACATTCCTTCCACAAGCTGCCACGCCTACGGATGAGTCAGCAGGATTCCCCGTCCTCCAATTCTCATATTTCATCTGCCTTATCGAGTGTGGACGGCTAATACTGAGCAGTGGAATACCCCGTGTTTAACAACTTTCTGCTAGAAAGCGGTATAAAACAATAAATAAATAAAATGAATTAATTATGGTATAATTAATACCACTGAAATTTACTATTACTACTATATATTTTATGAAAACATTATTATTTTGTATGCAGTACAGTATTTACGATTATGCGATTATTTGTATATATAGTATTGTAATGATCAAAGTCACATTGATCGTACCCGTGAGAATGGGGTGAGAGCACTCCGTTAAGGTTACTCTCGTAACCGCATCTAGCGACACTCTGGGCATGCCGATGTGTTACCACTCGGCCATCCGGCCGCCCGCAAAGATTATTTAGGCTGGAAGTTGACTATAGTTTGATAATTATACTGTTTGATAGTTATAGCTTACAGTTCAATAGATTAATTGAAAAAAAGCTTTTCATTCTTTCTTTCCTCTTTTGTGTGGTTTACGCCACTTTACAACCGACGGTACTAAACGAGGTATTCCAGTGCCCACGGTAATTGGCCGAATGGTCGAGTAGTGTCGGCCAGATTGGCCGCGTGGAAACGCTTCGGCTTTCCACTCTGGAGGACCCGGGTTCAATGGATGTTTAGTCGGCCGGATTGGCCGCGTGGAAACACTTCGGCTTTCCACTCTGGAGGACCCGGGTTCGAGTCTCGGGTCCCACCCCTTGAAAATATTTATCATGGGGTCCGGGCCCGGCCCGTCGATCCCCGTCCTCCACAATCCGGCTGACCCCTCCGCAGGGGTGGGCAGCCTGTGGAAGGGCTTGTTTCGCCCCGCCACTTAGTACTCTTACTGAGTGGAAAGTGGCGTCATCTGTTGACAAAAAAAAATGGTCGAGTAGTTTTTTTTGCTAACAGATGACACCACTTTCCATTCAGGGAGAATACTAAGTGACGGACCAACAAGCCCTTCCTCAGGCTGCCTTTGTAGAGGATGGGGATCGACGGGTCGGGCCTGGACACCATGATAAATATTTTCAAGGGGTGGGACCCGAGACTCGAACCAGGGTCCTCCAGATGCAACTTGGACACGTGTCAAAATTTCCTCGCTTTTCATTGGTTGCGAGCTTGCAACCGTCGCCGGGAAAACAATCTCTCTTGTTTTCAAGGACGGTTGAAGTCGCGCTCTATTCGGAGGGGGTTTACCAATTTGTTGGAAGAGCCATCGCTGTTGCAGTCGCACGCGCGGCGAACAATTGCACAGTGTGATCCACAATCCGGCTGACCCCTCCGCAGGGGTGGGCAGCCTGTGGAAGGGCTTGTTTCGCCCCGCCACTTAGTACTCTTACTGAGTGGAAAGTGGCGTCATCTATTGACAAAAAAAACCATGGATGTATTATATATATCTCTTTGCTTACATCCATGCGATCAACACTGGGTATTGGACTATATTTATTTTTCTTTTTGTGGTTTAATAGTGCTTTTCATACAGTGAATATTATTTGGTGGAGAATTCCAATGCCTACGGGCAGCCTACATTTTGGTGGCATTATTTGTGCAGATAGAAGATGAAATTCAATTCGCCGGGTGCGATCTCGCCTGAAAAAACGTAACGGTGTAGGATTCGGGTATGGAACTTGGTCTTCCATGATGGCAAACAACTGTTTTACCAAGCAGCCATCTGGTCGACTCAAGCTATATTTTGGGAAATATCGGCTAAACTAAGATTATTGGGTTTTAACTTTAAGGCTGAACTCACACGTACCACACAGTTGCGATTATTTTGTGGTTACCGTGTGGTTGTGTTGTGATCGAAATCAACACTCGTGAACCACTTATATGCGCAGTCCGTTACCGACAGTTGATTGACAGGAAGTGCTGTCGGCAGCTAATGGTCTGGTCGGTATGTGCACTGTGTGAGTTGCGGTCGACCACTGACGACTACAAGTTGCGACAGCCCGTTGAAGTTAACTTCAGCTAGTGGTCTTCTATATTAATATAATTATAATTTACGACCGTTCACAAGCAACCACCGTAGTATTGTCGTGTTGTGGTACATGTGAGTTCAGCCTAAATACTTTTAATTTATATGAAGATTTTTAATTTAAAAGGCAATGTAACTCTTCATCGATATTTTATTTCCATCTTGAAGATCCGGAATTGATTCAGAATTTTTGACTTGGTGTTCTTTAACTTTTACGTTACTTTTCAATTTTATTAAAAATATTCTACAAACCATTACTTGACATCAATACTTTAAGTGGAATTAACTATTAGATGATGGATGGAATATTATAGGAAAGACAGATGATCTTGAGAAATCTAATGTGTTCCAGAATTGAACCCGGATTTACAAGTAGAAAACGAATGCTTTACGATGTAACCATTACGCTGACAGAGTGATATGAATTATTCCATTCATTCCAATCTTTCACCTAGGGAAGCTGGATGGCTGAGTGGTAACGCTGTCGGCGTGCACTGCAGGAGGTCCCGGGTCTGGTCCCAGATTTTTTCTGGGTACTGGGCCGGCCCGGTGATCCCCGTCCTTCACCATACGGCCCCCTCCACGGGTGTGGGTGCAGCCCCGGATGGCTGAGTGGTAACGCTGTCGGCGTGCCACTGCAGGAGGTCCCGGGTCTGGTCCCAGATTTTTTCGGGGTACTGGGCCGGCCCGGTGATCCCCGTCCTTTACCATACGGCCCCCTCCACGGGTGTGGGTGCAGCCCGTGGTTGGAACTGGTCCCACCCCCTTAGTAATCTCCCTGATTGGAAAGGGGGCGTAAAAAAATAAAAAAAAATCCTTCACCTAGTGGTCGACTCATTATTGATATGGTAGTCTATAATAGGTTTTGGAGTCGGCCGGATTGGCCGCGTGGAAATGCTTCGGCTTTCCACTCTGGAGGACCCGGGTTCGAGTCTCGGGTCCCACCCCTTGAAAATATTTATTATGGGGTCCGGGCCAAGCCCGTCGATCCCCATCCTCCACAATCCGGCTGACCCCTCCGCAGGGGTGGAAGGGCTTGTTTCGCCCTGCCACTTACAAGTTAGTACTCTTACTGAGTAGAAAGTGGCGTCATCTGTTGACAAAAAAAATAGGTTTTGGAATGACTCACCGTTAGTTCTTCAAAACAGAAAATAATAGTGTAATTAAAGAAAAAGAAAAAGCGCCTTTCTTCTATTTTCATAACTTACCATCTGGAAATGTATTGACTTAACAATTATTTTAAAACCCACAAAGAGCCACTTATACTCTTGAGTAGGGTTGACTGATTAGTATAAAATGAGAATCGATAAGAGGATTCAGATCCTTGAAAAAAAATCTGGCGATGCAGAATTGGATTCATTCCCAATCCAAATAGAAAAAATTAATATAGTTCTTCTTGGCTAATCGGATGGCATGCATTATATTGTAAACTGTACTGAAGTAATAAAAATGTATTTACTATGAGCATGTTTTTAAATTCAACACTCTCCACCAATGATGTAAACCATGTTTGTTAAATCAGACTTCCAAAACCAAGAAACCTACCTCATCAAAGAATATGTGTAGGTCTGTTATAATTAATATCCCATTTCTCCTTCATGCTGTCTGTTAATAATAATAATTACCAACACTAAGATTTTATATGCAGATTCATGCGTTTGTTATAATAGTAATTCTATTTGTTTTCATATTTTTTAAAATTCAAAAACTATTATATAATATAAATAACAATGAAATGCAATCTCATAGATACATTTATTATTTAATTGGGAGTAAGTGAGATTTAACTTACATATTTTTTATATCTTACACATTTTAAAATAAAGTTTACATATATTAGTGAAATACAGCATTTATTTCAATATATTTCTGAAAAATATGAAGTATACACTATTCAAATAAATTCTTTTTTTCGTGTATCTATCTATGCAGCTTTGAATATGGAGAGTTCTAAATAAAATATATATTATATTTCTGTAAAAATATTTTCACCCGCTATTAAGTTAATAATTTAAGAAAAAATGTAAATATTGAGTATAATTCTTAATTATAAGTATTAATTTAAAAATAACTCCTAGCATGTTGATTGCTGATAAAAATAATAATACAAATATAATTATTCTGGCAGATGTAACTTTATCTAATGAAAACAAAGGAACAGAAACCATGGAAATATGTAAAAAGAAAATGGGCACGCAATTGGAGAGATTGAAGACGAAGAAAAGAGAGAACTAAAGAGAAAGTTAAAAGGCATCTTATAATAAAATTCACCAATTGGAAAAACAATTGCATGAATTTTTGAAAATGTATTCAACAGTGATCAAATGTGATTTCTTTTAAAACAATCATTGTAAGGTTTTAAATGATCTGATAAGACTGTTAACAATGAATTAAAATTACATATTTCTTGTGGTAGAAGTGGTTATGAAGAAATCAGGAAACAGAATTTGCCATATCCATGTGTTCGCACTTTACAGAAACGGATAGCAAATTTTAAATTCACTCCTGGAATTAATAAACTATATACTATAATATAATATTAATGCAAATATAAAAGAAAAATAAACGTACTTAATTTCGGGTGATTTAATAAATGTGGTTATTAATTATGAAAAACAAAAGCACATTAAAAATAGAAATAAAATTTCTATAATAGAAATAAAGGCAATCCCCAACTTATATAAGTGGATTATCTTACAAAAACTTAAGTAAGTCAAAACATAAGTATGACAGAGCATATTCCATACAGTACTAAAATAATACCTATATTGTGTCACAAAGACATGACATTAAAAATAATTATATTATGAATAAACACAAATGTTTTGAATTTTTATGGATCTATAATTATTTTATACATCACTATAGTTACACATTATGTTAATAATATACAGCAGATTCCGCTTAATTGGGACAAATCTCAAAGAACGGAAACCAAACTAATAAACTAATAAAAACAGTCGATTCTGCTTAATTGGACCACCAGGCCAAATCTCAAAGAATGGAAACCAAACTAATAAACTAATACATAATATTATTATTAATACAGTGGATTCCGCTTAACTGGGGCAACGCATAATTGCGCCAAATCTCAAAGAACGGAAACCAAACTAATAAACTAATACATAATTTATCGGAAACCAAACTAATAAACTAATACATAATTTAAACGCTTAATTGGGAGAAACCAAATTAATAAACTAATACATAATTTAAATGCTTAATTGGGACCACTTTTACCTAATTAGGACAGCAGAAGAAAAGGAATTTTCAATTTTTGATATATTTTAGGGATTTTTCGAATAGAAAAGGAATTTTCAATTTTTGATATATTTTAGGGATTTTTCAAAAGCGATAGCAGAAAAAGAATTTTCAATTTTTGATATATTTTAGGGATTTTTCAAAAGTATAACAACACTACATACACTAACACTTGTGTGCTTTCTTAAAAAATTTCTTTTATAAAAATTATAACATTTGAAACACTACGTACACTAATACTTATTATGTGCTTTCTTAAAAAAATCCTTATATAAAGACCTACACTAATTCTTGTTGTGTACTTTCTTAAAAAATTCCTTATATAAAAATTATAACTACAGTTTATTGTACAGATAAATTCTCAGGTTAAACCTTTCATACAAGACAATACAGACTAACACAATGGAGCGGGTCGTTTCTTATCGTCTTATTACATACACATATCGACACACTGTTGCCGCACTAATATAAGCATCCATTCTTTAGTAAAATTATAAGTAAATATCATCATTGATAAATAGCATAACAATACTGTATTCGGCAACACTTGCGTGATGAGAATCAGTTATCTATCGTCATACTGTATTCGACAACACTAGCGTGATGAGAATCGGTTATCTTTAACAATATTGTGTTCGGCAACACTAGCGTGATGAGAATCAGTTATCTATCATCGTGAGTACGACAAGTGTGCATCTACTTAAGAGTTTATCGTTACTGTACCTAGCGATATTCATTTACAGGGTTGATTTTATTTAAAATTTTTAAATCTTTACCAAGATGCCAAGAAACTGATTTTACACTTTCAAATAAAATTGCTTGGCTGGATAAAATTAAAAGCCAGCCATTTAATACAAGCCGTTGTAGACTCCTGATATAAACTGGTGGTACCAAAAATCTATCATAGTGCATTTTCTAAAACAAGAAAATCAACTGCATGAGGAGTGGGCATTACAGAAAGAAATTCAAGGAACATCGAAAAGAAAGCGTGATGGAAAGGATTCAGAAGTCGAATGGAACAGCGAAAAGAAAGCATGATGGAAAGGATTCAGAAGTCAAAGAATTCAAAAGAAAGCTTGATGGAAAGTATTCAAAAGTTGAAGAAGCATTAGATCTGCGTGAGGAGTGGGCATTACAGAGCGTTTTCTACAACAAGAAAATCAACTGCGTGAGGAGTGGGCATTACAGAAAGATAATTCTAGGAACATTCAAAAGAAAGCGTTATGGAAAGGATCCAGAAGTCGAAGAAGTTCTACAAAAAGAAAATCAACTGCTTAAGGAGTGGGCATTACAGAAAGAAAAGGAACATCGAAAAGAAAGCGTGATGGAAAGGATTCAGAAGTCGAATGGAACAGCGAAAAGAAAGCATGATGGAAAGGATTCAGAAGTCAAAGAATTCAAAAGAAAATGTGATGGAAAGGATCCAGATATCAAAGAAGCATTAGATCAATGGTTTTACAATGGAAAGGATTCAGAAGTCGAAGAAGCATTAGATCAATGGATTTCGATTGGGCATTACAGAAAGAAATTTCGGGAACATCCAAAAGAAAGCGTGATAAAAGAATCCAGAAGGTGAAGAAGCATTAGATCAATAGATTTCTATAGTAGATCCAGAAGTTGAAGAAGCATTAGATCAATGGATTTCTATAGTTAAGATACAAGTCGAAGAAGCATTAGATCAAATGGTTTTCTATAGTTAGCGGGCGGAAATCAAAGAAGCATTAGATCAATGGATTTCTATAGTTAGAAATCCATTCATCTAATGCTTTTGATGTGAATATCAGTGGCTCAGTGTTGAAAACAAAGTCAGAGGAGATCGCTAAAATGCTAATAATTAGGTACCTATTATAATAAAGCATTAAAATAGGTACCTAATTATTATTATTTTATCTATTATTTATTTACCTACGAATTACATATTTTATTTTAGAATTTATTATTACTTAATTTAATTGGGACAGCTGCTTAATTGGGACAAAATGGCTTAGTCTCGACGTGTTCCAATTAAATGGAATCCACTGTATATCAATTCTGAAAAAATTAAATAATTACATAACTAACCTAATTTTATATATCTTGTAGTGGTTGTTTATTAAATGTACCTTTGGATCTCATATATAATAAGAGACCTCAAAATTAAATAGAAGAATTGAAAATTAAAAAGTAATTCTCTATTTTATATAATACAATGTATACAATGATAATCTCTATAAGAGTATAAAAATATCTTTATATATTACAATATTAAAATACTTATAGACCTTAAAATATCTTAATCCATCATGATATCAAATAACAATTTTATATCATGATGGATTTATTAAAAAAAATTCACTTTATTTAATCTATATATTATATATCTTTAACATGTAAATTTACAAAAAATATCTTTCTAGTTATTATGAATTCCTAAAATATTTTTATTAAAAATAATGTTATTGATATTAATAAAATGAATTTATTACTGTTCTAAACAATTTATTGTGGGAAAAACTTGGTATTTATTATTGATTATTATAGTATTATACAATATTTTTTGTTCAATATAGATATAACAATCCCCAATATTTCTGATGAAATATGTACAAGATTTATACTTAAAATTCTTAAAATGTGATACTTCATAAGCAAATACATATTTCAGGAACACAGAAAATCAACAAAAGTGAGAATTCCAAAATATTATAATTAAAAATTAAATAGTGAAAAAATATAGTATTTCCAAAGGAAATCATTACATCATAAAATGATGCTAATTATTTTTGATATATTGATACAGTCGATTCTCGTTATTCGTAGTAGTTATATTCTGTAAATTCTTTGTGAATACTGAATCATTGTGCCTATGGGAAATATAGAGTTCGGTTCCTGCGAACCTTTCATCCCAACATTTTCATCCTTGGTTTATGTATTTTTTTCTGTTTACAGACACCTTATTTAATGTGTATTACATTACTTACAAATAATTATAGTATATGCAGTGTATAGTACTGTATACAGTATTATAATTACAGTAATCTTTATTTAATTTTTTAAAGCACTAACTATGTAGTACAGGAATACCTCGATTATCACAGTTTCGATTATTGCGATTCTCGATTTATCGCGGTTTATAATTTGATACTAAAATTCGAATTATTGCACTCCAAATTCGAATTATCACGACCGCAAGATGTAGCCCACTACATATGCAACCAGAATTACATTTAGTTCGAGTTGCCTCACTCCAAGTAGTGCTTCGTTTTATCCACCTCTACTTGAAGTACATATGGATATTTATTTCTCTTCTTATTTACCCCTACAATGAATGCTAAAAGAAACAAGAATGATATCAAGGCTACAGCTATCAAGAAGAAACGTAGTGATCAACTTAGAAGATTAGCACATTCAGCATATTTCTTTTTTATCTCATATAATAAAATTTAATTAATATATTTGAAAAATCCTTGGCAATGATCACTTAATTTCACACATATTATTTATCCCGATTATCACCGATTCGATTATTGCGGTACTTTTCGTGGCAACATTAACCATGATAATCGAGGTATTCCTGTAAATAAAATCTTATTTTTGATGGATAGTTATTTGATGTTGCAAGATGTTTGATGTGGCAACTGCCACATTGTCTTTCTGAACTGTGTTAAAAGACTGCATCAGTCTTGTTTGTGTCGTTTTTTGCCTCATATCTAAAATCTTGGCATAAGGAGCAAATGTGCAGAAAGTTAGGTGCCTAAATTTGAGACCGCATTCAAGCATAGGGTCACATTCTTCTGTGGGACCTGAGGATGATATGAACAAGCTTTTCGCTTATCTGCAGTCTGTGGAGTGAGCAAGGATAGGTAATGAGACTTTTCTGACAAACCGATTCAGAGACTACATTTGATAACAAACTTCTTTTATTAGAGAGAAAGAGAGTTTAGATTGGTAACAATATTTTCGCCACTCAACAGGAGTCCGCGAATAAGCGTGAAAATATAACTAAATTCAAACTGCTTGAATTCAAAAGTTATAGAGAGATTATACAAGCACTTCTAGCAGTGAGAGTAAATACTTTTTATTTTAACTCTCCAAAGAAAACAATATTCTCACAGAACAACAGAAAGGCTGCCGAAGAAGCCACATAGGGTGCAAAGAGCAACTGATCATCGACACAGCAATACTAAAACAAGTACACAGACAACATTTGCAAATAAATTTAAAGTGTGCATGAATTTGTTTAAACTTTTTGCAAATTTATTTAAATCTTGTGCAAATTGATTTAATCCTTTTGAAAATATATTTAATATACTCTAATCAATAGATTGTATTAAATATATCTCTAGCTTTAATTCAAAAATAATCGTTGAAAATTTAATATAGACTTTGTC